>RJWJ010011795.1:0-28201 GCA_004363605.1 Indri indri | reverse complement strand
GGATGATTTTTAAAAAAGATTCCCAGAATTTGTAAAAAATTTCATTAAGATTTGGATTGTGATCATATTCAATTTAGAAGTTACTTAGTTCTTTTATGTCTTTAGTAAAATCTTACAGTTTTCTTAACAAAGGTCTTGCATATTTTTAGCTATATTTATTCCTGGTTATGTATAGTTTTTTTGGTGAAAAGCATTTTCAATGTCATATTTTCTAACTGGTTATTGCTAGCACATAAAAATACTATTGATTTTTATATGTTGATTTTGTATCTAGTCACTTTACAGGACTCTTTTACCAGTTCTAATAATTTTTCAGTTTGTTTTCTTGATATTCAAGGTATAGGATTATAATATCTGAAAATACCAACACTGTTGTCCATTTATTTCAAATACATACACATTTTATTGTTTTGTTTTACTGGATTGGCTAAAGCCTCACACACAATGTTTGACAGTAATAGTAAGATCTGGCATCCTTGTCTTGTTCCTGATGTCAAGGAGATAATAAGACATTAGAAGTCTTAAACTTTATAACAACTAGCAAAAATGACACGTTAACAATTTTTAATTGGGAGGCCATTGGGCTGAAAGAGACCCAGCACTTTTGGTTCCTATGTAAGCAAACCAAAGCCCAATGTAAATAGTAAAATGAAACTAGAGACTTTACTAATCATAAACTGCCAACTAAACTCTATAAGGTCTTTCTACTCTAACCAACTAAATACATTTTCTTTGTCTCACTTCCATGTTCAGCCTATAAAAGCTTGCTGCCCATGCTGCTGCAGCAGATCTCTTCCAGTTTTGAGTGCTGCCTGATTCATGAATTCTTTAATGCTCAAATAAACTCAGTTAAATTTATTTTGTCTAAAGTTTTTCTCTTAACAGATATCACTTATAACTTCTAATTTTTTCACAATTATAAAACTGTTTGCATGTTTTAATCATTTCATCTGTGGATTCATCTGTAAAAATGTACTTATGTTAATATTTTCCCAGAGATCATAAACATGTTTAACACCATGACTCTATCATCTTTTTCTTTCAAAGGCATAGTAACTGAATTTAAAGAGTAAGACACCAGTTAATCGAATATAAACATTTTGTCATCTGCTTACAAATTCTCATATGTCAAAATACATATTAACATTAAAGCATGTGCACTGTTTTCATCACCAGTGCACTTGCTGGTGTCCTAACAGGAGTGAAGTGGGGGCTGAAAGAGAAAAAAGTTTGTATTAAGAAAGAAAATAATTCTTTTGGGGGGTAAAAGGCAAGCCAAAGTTTGGTGTTACTATATATAGCTGCATGAGGACAATTTCCCATCAGGATAGAATGATGATGATAGAATAGTAAAACTTCCTTTACTGTTGTATGATATTGATTTATTTCCCTTCCCGCTTTTCAGAGAAACATAATACATAGAAGAAATGTACATCTAAAAATCTAATCCACCATTCCTGATGGAAATGTTAAGGATCATATGACTAGAAGTTATTCCTGTGGTTTAATTTTATATTTCTGCCACACAAATTTTTAAATTTGAGTTTTTGGTTCATTATTAACATTTTTTTACTGATAAATTTATTCAGTAATAAAATTTTAACATACATTCATACATTCATTTTTTATTTTTCTAAGTTAGAAACTTAAGAAGGAATGACTAACGAATTTCAGAGAAAAATAACTGCCTTAGGCTCAACAAATACACTTCAAAGAAATAAAATTACAAATGGAATAAATGAACGAGGTTAAGTCACAAGTATGGTTTTTTTTTCCACTAGTCTCTTATTTTGTGACAAGAAATTACTTAAAATATTGGCAATTATTCCATATGAGAATATGCATATTTATTTACTGATATCAAGACATTTAGCTATAACTAAATTAAATTTTTTCTGTATATATTAACATCAATACATTTTTCCCTAATTAATTTAACATTATTTTTCACCACTGTCGATTTTTGCCTTTTATATATTGAAAGAATCAATTGTATCTAAAGGAAAAAAACATATTAGCATTTAAAATTACCTGAACCAGAAGTGTTATTGGGCCACTTTTATCCACTTCTAGTATTTCACCATTCTTTGTGCCAACTAAGATATGACCATGTCCTAATGATATGGCACGTATGGATGGATTATCTTCCAAGAGAAGACCTGAAACGTTAAATGGAGATATTCTTCTAGGTATGAAGTTACAACAATACAAGGATGTATCTATTGCCAATTATGCTACTCTGACAGTGAAAATCACATTACAAGGTAACTTTCTTCTATAGTTTAAGTATTCTAACAAATGTACTGTATTTCCTCCAATCATTCAATTTACTAATCTCAAAATAAGTACCACCTACATACTACAATTCTATGGTTCCTACCATTCTGACAACTATTTCTTTAACCTCTTGTATTAGCCCCTCCACATCTAAATCCTGTACCTCTTAGAGTACTTACAATTTCTGATTAATAATTTTAATTCAATTTAACTTAAGACATACAGTTGTCCCTTGGTATCTGCAGGGGATAGATTCCAGGACCTCTCACAGATATCAAAATCATTGGATGCTCAAGTCCCTTATTTAAATGGCACAGTATTTGCATATAACCTATGCACCTTCCCCTGTATAGTTTAAATCATCTCTAGATTACTTACAATATTGAGTATGATATACATTCTATGTAAATAATAGTTATACTATATTTCTAAATTTGTATTATTTTTTATAGTTGTATTGTTACTTTTTTTCTTGAATATTTTTGATCTGTGGTTCATTGAATCTGAGGGTATAGAATGCACAGATACAGAGGGCTGCCATATTTGTTTATGTCTACTTGTCCTAGGAAGGCTTCAGCAATATATTAGTAAACACGATAGACCCAACTCCTACCTTCACAGAGTATACAATGTGGAAAAGAGACCGTGTGAGGAGGAGCATACAGCAAGGAAATTTAGCCTTTTTATGGGGAGGTGAGATGGGAGGGATCATCCTAGAAGAAACAGTGTTTGAGATTTGAAAAATGAGTATGTGGTCAAGTAACTGGAGGCAGTAAGAGGGAAGAGAAAGAGAAAATTCTAGGAAAAAGTAATATCATGTAGAAATGCCTGGAAGTCAGAGAGAACGTGGTACAGGGCCTTAAAGGAAGAAATGCACTCAAAGAAAGGGCAAAGGGAAGAATGGCCTGAGAGGGTAGAAAGGCAGGGTCAAGAAAATGCCAAGGTGAACCAAAATGTCAAGATTGGAAACAAGTTCCTGACTGATGATAAATGTGATGCTCATGTGAAAATTTTCTTTGGAAAATTAAAAATGTTAAAAATTAGCATTGATAATCTTGTACTTGGCTAATATTTTATCATGTGTATCACAGAAAATAAATTTTTGAAAGGACAGCAATGATTCACGTATCCAGTTAAGTGACCTCTCTCATTTAACTGATACCCATCAAGTCAAGAAGGAAAAATATATTCCATGTGTTCTGCCTCAGTGATCAAGCATATTAATGAGCAATTAATCTCTTTTCCTACAAAATAAATTAAATCTCATATCACCTTTAGATCCTGGGGCCAAAGCAGCTCTTTTTATAGCATAGGTCTTGAGACATCTTTCAAAGGAGTCATCCCAAAGAGCTACCACACCATCTTTTCCTCCAGTTACAAATCCCTATGAAAATAAAAGGTTCAAGTTAATAAAGATCTAAATATTTAAGAAAACAATAACCTCCTTTATATTGAAAAACTGCAGAGGAAAGAACATAGCCAAAAATTACAGCTCGTAAAAAATAGGAATTAGCATTAGAATCCATTGTTGTTTTTTATTTTTAATTTTTTAAAGACAGGATCTCACTCTGTCATCCAAGCTGGAGTGCAGTAGTGCAATCATAGCTCACTGCAACCTCCAACTCCTGCGCTCAAGCAATCCTCCCACCTGAGCTTCCCAAATGGCTAGGACTACAGATGCACCATCATACTCAGCTAAGTTTTTTATTTTTTGTAGAGACGGGGTCTTGTTATGTCGTCCAGGCCAGCACTGAACTTCTGGACTCAAGTGATTCTGTCACCTCTGCCTCCCAGAGCCCTGGGATTATAGGCATGAGTCACTGTGCCCAGACTCCACTGTTTTTAAAAATATCAACATGGAATCTGTAATAATATTTAGAGGGACACTAAATATTTTTACTTTTAGGAAGGTCTTTAAAAACACAGTTTCTAATTTGGAACTATAAATTAGATCTATCATTTTCAGTAAGTTACACATATCCTCCTAGAGTCTTCATAACCTCAACATTTAAAAAGAGGAAATGATGATGATACTTACTTGATAGGATATGGTGATTATATATAAACACTTAGAATAATTTTTGACTCATGGTAAAGGCTTCATAAATATTAAGTTAATTTTTTTTTTTAAAACCGCAGACCTATTTTATTCTTGTTTCAGGAATTTGAAAAGAGAGGCTCAACAAGGTCAAGGTGATCCTAGCCCACAGACTATTATTGGGTGGTCTAGCCAAGTAGAAAGGCAATGTTCCTTTACTTCTGAAAATGCTCTATACTCCATGATCAAATTAAGTTTAAATTAACATCTCTTTAGGTTACTTACTTTTTCCAATGCATGCATACTGAACACCGGCCCATCATGTGCTTTAACTGTTTTTACAAGAAAGACATCTCTCCAGATACACACATCTCCTGTGGATGTTCCAGAAAAAGCCATCTCTTCAGTCCATCCGTATACTGCACACATCATTGTGTCATTTTTCCCCAGTGTGCCTATGTAGCCTTTTCTTCCAATCAATCCTCCCCCTGGTTCACAAAAATATTACGAAAAGTACCACTTTCAAAATGTACACGATTATAAAGAAGCAAAATTTCTCTTCTATTGCTGTTGTTTGAATAAAAAGACATGCAACAGCAAGGAGAATTAAAAAGAAAAATGCAGGTGTCTCAATAAGTGATTTGGGCAACATCTTGCCTGGCTGCTTTTAGGCTATAGCTTTTTGGATAAATAAAGACCTGGACTAAGTCAGTTTTAATTCCCTTCTTCACTCTCTACTATTCTGGACATGATGCTGATTATTCTCATGTATGCCTTTATACATATCTTATTACATATTTAAGAATTTCTTAAGAATATATCATTATTTTCCATTTTTCCATGTTTTAAAATTTTCTATAAATACCATCCTACGTATATTCTTTCACAACTTGATTTACCAGTGATTTGGTATACAGTTTTATACATGTTTCTTTTTACCTCTAAAGAACCCATTTGCATAACCATAAAGCATTCCCTTATATAGACACACCATGGTTTATTCATTTTCTTATTAATGGGCATTTAAGTTGCTTCCAGGTTTTTACTATTGAAAACAATCCTGCTTTAAACATTCTTGAAAGGGCCTCTTCTATATACGTGCAAGAGTTTCTCCAGGAATGCCTTGGAGTGGTCATAGGGTAATGCGCAAAAGGAACAACATACAGATAAGAGAGGTATCAACTCCTGACAAATTGTTCTCCAAAGTTGATATATGGAATTACATTCCTACTAACAGTGAAAAGTTACTGGAATTTTAGAAATGTCTTCACTAAGTTCACTCTTTTCTAATCAATGTTTCACTTCTTCCTATGTTTACATATTTTTTCTGAAAGGTTTAAATTTATTGAGACTTTGATGTCACACTGCTGGAATTTGTAAGTATACTATTCTATTTCAAAAAGAGACAATAATTTTTACTTTAAAATGTGAACTTCTTCCACATTCATAATTTACAGTTACAAATTACTAAAGCAATGTAACATTCCATGTTTGTATCATTTTATAGCATATAAAGAATTTCTACAAAATTTTTCATTTTCAGTTTAGAATACAAAAGATGTATTCAACAGAAGGAAGGAGTATAGACAACACTTGATTAATCTCATTATTAAATCCTTTTTATAAACCTGACTACTACATAAATGTAGCTAATAAACAGTGATAAAATAAATCTTACATTTGTTCAAAATACATCAAGACAATAGTGAATCGCTTGTTAAAAAAAAACAAAACTTATTTTGTATTATTTTAGATTTCCAGAAAGGATGCAAAGATAACTCATTCAGTTTCCACCAATGAACATCTTGTATTACCACAGACCACTTGTCAAAACTAAGAAACTAACATGTTTAAATCATTACCATTAACTGAACTCCAGAATTCATTCAGATTCCATTGATTTTTCTCATAATGTCCCTTTTCTGTTCCAGGATCCAGTCCAGGGTACCACCTTGCACTTAGCTAAATTACTTTCTAAAGTAATAATTTCTTAAATTTCAAAGGAGTAAAAAGCTGCACTTCCTTACCTGCTCTACGCCAAAATTTCATGTGTTTAATTCCAGCTGTAATTAGTTTATCAGGCACATAGGGGTTCATCTTTACAACAAAAATCTTATCTTTACTTCCTCTGAAACAAACACCAATATGTGTTAGCTCTGAAGGTACACCTTTGCTGTAATAATCTTTTGCCTAATCCATACCCTATCTCGGTTACTCCATTCACTAAATATTTGTCTCCCACTTGTCTCTCAGATTTGGGCTGTGTAATCATGCATTTGCACATTTGGTCTTTTGTCATCATTTTAATATGTTAACTGTTCAACAAAATCTCAAAAGACAGCCGGGCGCGGTGGCTCACGCCTGTAATCCTAGCACTCTGGGAGGCCGAGGCGGGCGGATTGTTTGAGCTCAGGAGTTCGAGACCAGCCTGGGCAAGAGTGAGACCCCATCTCTACTAAAAATAGAAAGAAATTAATCAGACAACTAAAAATATATAGAAAAAATTAGCTGGGCATAGTGGTGCATGCCTGTAGTCCCAGCTACTCGGGAGGCTGAGGCAGGAGGATCGCTTGAGCCCAGGAATTTGAGGTTGCTGTGAGCTAGGCTGACGCCACGGCACTCTAGCCTGAGCAACAGAGTGAGACTCTGTCTCAAAAAAAAAAAAAAAAAATCTCAAAAGACAGGAACAGTAAAAACTGAACTACTTTTGTACAGCACCTATAATACCTACTATAGTACTATGCATACGGAATGTGATTTGTGGTATGAATGAGGTAAAGAAGTTCTTCTTATAATACTTTGTTATAGCTTAATATAGCCTTCCCAATTATGAAGTTCCTCCTAAACTATCATTTATTTGGGCATTATCTATACACTCTGTAAAAAGCATTTATCTATACTTTTAAAGTGCTTTAACATCACTTTAAAGACATGAAAAACTCTGACATTGTTGAATATTTCCTCCTTTAAAGCATCATTAATATTTTTATTCTAAAAATAGAAAACACAGAAAAAGAAAAAATATAAGAAAATAAAAATAACCTATAACTTCTTTGTGATATATATGTATGTGTGTATGTGTATGTTTTTTCACTTAAAATTTAATCTCAAAAAAAAAAATTTAAGTATTTTATCATGCTCTCCAATGGCTATAGTAAAACAGCCTATCATACAGTAGAATTCACTCTATCTGTACAAGAACATTTTAAATAACAGCTATTTCCAATGCCATATTAGAGTCACATTAAAAAGTAGGTTCAAAGCATATATCTACAAAGGAACTCTGAAATCATTTGATTATATTATTTATTTATTCAATGGTAATAAAGACGGCAACAATAAAAAAGTTAATATTTGCTTGATTTCAAAATTGTTTTAATTTAAAAATTTTTAAGTCCAAAATAATTCCAGCATTTTGCTAATGTGATATTAAGTTTTTTCCCTACCTTGCTATTGAAAGTTTCTCTCCTTTCTTCCAGTCCCACAGCACAATAGTGTGGCTATCATCTATTCCAACTGAAGCCAAACGTTTCCCATCCGCTATGAAAATTGATCAGAGAGACATACTAATCATTAACATTTGGAAGATAAAAAACATTCAATATATATTCTAAACCCACGCAGTATATTTAAAATTTGATAAAATAATGTTAAATGTTAGGTGTGCATACTAACATTTACATAACATTTAACATAACAGGCTATAAAAAGACCAGAATTTATAAGGAGGGGGAATAAAAGTTTCTCAAATCCCCTAAACATATCTGTTGTCATCTCACCTGACATCATTTACCTTATGTATCTATCAGATTGGGATGGGGGAAGGGAAGGAGAGAAGAAAAGCAGAAAAAAAGAGATTAAAAAATGAGAAGGAAAAGAAAACTAAGAAAGGGACTTCAAAGATTTACTTCAATAAAATTTACCGTAAGAACTCTATTGTGATATAAGAACTCTGAGTGATTATTAAAAGTTAATCAAATGAAAAACATGTAGGTTATAACAACAGGTTGCTATTAATATGACTGCTTTTAGTGAAGGCCAATTATCTTAGTTATTATCAAGCAACACAATGAATACATTAAACAAATCATTGAGACAAATGACTGATGAGACATGCTGATGGGTGTGCATGTTTATAGGTTGCAAAGGCTCAGACTAAAAGAAAATGTTTTCCACGTTTCCATACTTTTTGCAAACCTAAATAAGTTCCTCACTGCTCCAGTGGTATTTTTCTTGTTGACCCATTTAGTTTGCAATTCATTTTCTTGTTTCTTGACTGTTAGCAAATCCTTGAATATGTGCATATGTTTCCACCCGCCCCCCTCCCAGGCTCCACTATGGATAATGTATCACTTCAGTCACAGCAGCAAAAAGCACTAATTTACTGTTTCTTAATACATAATTCTCTATTAATGGTATTTTCTCCTTCTTCCTTATCCACACTCTAGCTTTCAGTGTGGATCTACCTGTAGCTGGTAAACTTTTAAACATATAGCAAAGTGCTAACATGATGTAAAATTATTTTTAAAAGACAGCTTAAAACTGTCACTTTATAGAAATGTCTAAGACAAGTATTTCAGTTCTCAACTCTTTTTTAGCCTTTTACCCTAAACATTTTCAAAGTTTACTCTGTGGTTATAAAACATTAAATAAGATCAGCATTTGCCCAAAGTGGGAGACATTGTATGTACTACTTATAGCAACTGAAATGATTTTAGGTGTTACGTAGACAAACATGTTTTAATAGAAACATTAATTTTAATGGGTATAAAATTATACTCATTATATTATAAACTAGGCAGCAAATCCACACTTTCATAGTTGAGTTTGATTAAGATATAACTTATTATGAATACTTGACAAAAATTGTGAAAGTCACAGCAAAATGATAAGTTTAGGTGACACTGATTTAGATTAAGATGCTATGTATTGCCTCTGCATTTTGATCACTCTTACTGAGATAGCAAACAGCCTTACCTGAGAAATCAACAGCACAAACACCATATTGGTGACAGCCCTTTAATATCGACAATGGTTTAATGGTCTCTGTATCCCATATGTGAATTGAGGGATCCCTACCTACCTAAAATAGAAAGAATTATAAAAGTCATTAATACAATTATTTATTTTTATGTCTGTTAAAAGGAAATAAAAAGAGAATTTACAGCCTTTGATTATTTGCTGTAAAAAATATAAAGCAGACTATATATGTGGACTGATGTTTGTTTCTTACACTTGTTCAAAAGCTAGTGAGGCCAGGCTCAGGGTATCTAGGAGTGTTCTAGAACTATGTGACACTTATCCCATACTTTATCAATACAGGTAATACACGCTTACTGAGCACCTATTACTGGCAGGGTTTCTGTGCTAGATACAATGAGCACTAAAACATTCAGGTAACTTTTGCAAACTCAATGGGAAAACAGGACATTTTCAATTAAATAAGAACACCTGGTAATATATGCTTAATGAGAATGAAAAGGTTGTGGAGAGACACTTCAGGAAGAAAAGGTACTAAAGCTGGGCCTTCAGAAAGTGCAGAACTTATTCATAAAGAGAAGCAAGCAAGCACATTCTAGAAGAGGATAATGGTGTAAACAAAGATTCAGAGGGATTTAGAACATCAAGCATGTAAACAAAACCCTGAAAAGACAATTTTACTGTTGTAGCACTCTGTCCTTTGTCTTTTAACTTGGTTTATGATGTTCACTAATGCACTATCAATTCTTAGTTATTCTTCTACACTCAAGTAATCACTTTCTTTAACTATAAGCATAAAGAGATATAGTATCTTTATATATAAAGAAAACTCCTGAAATAATATAGCTGTCAATTATACTTAATTTTGAGATTGATTTTATATAAAGACATAACAAAAACCAACACCGCAACCTGCCAACATTTCACTAAGTTATTCAGAAGTTATTTAGCCAAACATTTCCAGTGACTTCTAAGTTCTCTTGTCATGTAACTTCTATAGAATTTGATACCTTTGATGATTTTACAGTACTACTCTCTCCTGGTTCTCTGGTCTCCTTGACTTACTACTGAGTTTCCTTCACAATTTCACCACCTGTTACTTAAATATAAACCTCCCCCAAGATTCTATCTTTCATTCTATAGTCTTCTCATTGTGCATTTTTGCCCTGTAGTATCTCACTTTCACAGTTTCAATGGTTAAATCAACAAACAACCCCCAAATCCTACTCCCTAATCATTCCTTTCCTTCTGAACCCAAGACTTACATTTTCAATTGTCTACTGGACATCTCATCTGGAAATGATGATGATGACGACTAACATTCACTGAGAACTGACTTCTATGCTAGAAACTGTTCTAAGCACCTCACATAGATTGACTAATTTAATAATCACAACTCTATAAGATAGACACCAACTGTATCCTTACTTTAAATGATAAGGAAACAGGAGAAAGGTTAGATAATTTGCTCACAGCTAATAAATGGAAAGTTTGGATGTGAACATCATATTCAGTACTGGCTGAGGTACAGACAGAGTATTATTAAAACACACTTAGGGGATCTCACTCAGGGATGAAGAGGAGGAGAGAGAGGTTGGGAAAGTTCTCAGATATGTTACTTAGCCTAAGTCTTAAAAGGTGGAGTAGGAATTAGATAAAGTTGGAGGTTTGAATAGGAGTGAAGGGGAAGAGTTTTCCAAGAGAAGGGAACTAACTAAGAGATGTGAAACGGCATTATACATGTTGGACAAATTATAAATACCTCAGAAGGCAAGAACATAGTTTACATGGAGGCAAATAGTAAGAGATAAAAATGAGGTGGACTGGCTACAACAGTGGTTCAGAAATTATGAAGCACTGATTGTCAGCAGAGATATGGAAAAATTAAAAAATAAAACAAAACCGAAGCAAAGAATATTCAAGGTAGAGAATCAAGATATATTCAGATCAAAGAATGGGTGCAACTCCAGGACTGGTTACAAGGGCTGAAGAACAGGAAGGTTGACTCCCAGGCTTAGGTAATCAAGTTAACATGGTGCCATATTCTAAGTAGGAAACATACAACGATAAGCACGTTTGGAAGGGAAGATTCATCTCCATTTTATCTCCATTTTAGACATGTTGAATCTGAGCTGCCCATATCTAAATGAGTATATTTTTAATGAATTTTTAATAAATTATATATACACACAGTAATTTGTCCAACTCTTATACTTCACTGTGAGCAGTGGCAGCCAGTCTGATTTACCTTTATGTTACCCCACAACACTTAATGGTTTTGAATAGGAAGCACTCAACAAATATTTGCTGAATTAAACAAAATTTTCAAATTATGGTTCAGTTAGTCAAGATACTCAAGTTGAAATAAATAAGTTTCCAGGTAAGTTTCTTTCAGGTTCTTTCATCTCCACTTAAGATCACAGTCCCTGACAATGAGTCATTCTTTGTATTCTATTCTCCAAAAAATATGACAAAACACTCTTTAGATTTCTCATCTAAATTTCAAAACACTCAAGATGCTTCAGAAGAACTTTTCAGTATGAACGATTTTAACACAATTAATTAATTAATTAATTAATTTCTTGAAACAGAGTCTCACTCTGTTGCCCGGGCTACAGAGTGCCATGGCGTCAGCCTAGCTTACAGCAACCTCCAACTCCTGGGCTCATGTGATCCTCCTGCCTCAGCCTCCTGAGTAGCTGGGACTACAGGTGTGCACTACCACTCCCAGCTAATTTTTCCTATTTTTAGTAGAGACGGGGTCTCATTCTTGCTCAGGTTGGTCTCGAACACGTGAGCTCAAGCTATCCTCCCGCCTCAGCCTCCCAGAGTGCTAGGATTACAGGCATGAGCCACTGTGCCTGGCCAATTTATTTTAGAAGTCTAAAATATTATAGAGATGGGACTGGTCGGTTGTAATATAACACAGGAAAGAAGTGGAAACACTGGGAGAAGTAGAAGAGGCAGTGTAAGCTTGTGACTTGGGAGAAAAACTTTGAATGTACAGTGCCTACCAGAAATGCTATTGTGTAAGCAAAGCCAGAAGCACAGGAGCTATGGCTTATTGGGTATCCAGATATGTCCTGTGGCATACCGACTTTTTATTTAATCTGACCTGAATTCCCTAAAATCCAAGGATCATGGTAGTAAATGGCCACTTTTTACAATGCCTTCATCCCAGCAGTACTAGAATAATGTTCAAATTCCTTGCCACAGCACATGGGTATATAACTGACTGTGCTTCAAGAGGAACCATTCATATAAACTAAAGGTAAATGTTGCCCCTGAGCCCTCCACCTACCCTTTTGATTAGTTCTTCCGCTAATGCCCATTGTGCATCCTATTTACACATTGTGGGCTACTCACATTTTTTAAAATAAGCTGTACTTTTTTTTGCCCCACTTTTACACATGATATAATACACTTAGAAAGCTTTCTTCAACTTCCCCTCTGCCAGATAAGCTACTCAGCTCAAATGTCATCGCCTCTATGAGGGTTTCCCCAATTCTACTGGGCACAATTAATCAGTCCTTCCTTACACTGTTACCAGACTTTGCACTACATTAAAAACTAGGATGATTTTGCGTCCCAGAAGATACCTAGCACTGTCTGGAGACATTTTGGTTGTCACAACTCAGGGGGGTGGGTGTTACTGGCATATAGTGGGTAGAGGTCAGGGATGCTGCTAAACATCCTACAGCACACAGGTCAGACTCCCACAACAAAGAATTATCTGGCCTAAAATATCAATAGTGCTAAGGCTGAGAAACCCTGATCTATACTTAAAATACTGTATCACAACTTTTCTTGCATTTATGTCTTCCTCCTCACCATATGACTTTTCACCATGGCAGGAGGATATCTTATTTATCTTTATGTTCCCAGCACATTGCCTAGTACATAGAATGTGCTTGATCAATGTTTTTGGAATGAAGGGAAGAAAGGAGG
Organism: Indri indri; assembly: GCA_004363605.1. Lineage (NCBI taxonomy): Eukaryota > Metazoa > Chordata > Mammalia > Primates > Indriidae > Indri > Indri indri. The sequence continues at coordinate 14,958 of RJWJ010011795.1, read as the reverse complement.
GAGAGAATGGGAGAGAAGGAGAGAAAGGGAGAAAGAGCAAGGGGAGGCACAAAGAAAGGGAGGAAGGAAGAGAGAAAGAAAAAAGGGAAGAATTTTCTCTCCTTTCAGGGAAGCTATATAGGATGCTGCGAGTCTAACCTAACTTTAAATTCAAACGAATGTCTAGCCTATCTGGCTTACGGTCACATAGTCTTTCAAAGGAGCCTACCTGGCCTGTTGCCACGTAGTCTTTCAAAGGATGAATAGCCAGGCAGAGAATATCGTCATCATGACCCAGGTAAAAACGCTGTGTGTTCTGTTGTCGATTATAAATGACGCCCACTGCAGCCACATGGTACACAATTTCACCAATTTGAGTATAAAACAAATTACTTCGACAGTCATAACCTCTGTAACTAATAGAGCAAACAAATCATATATAATTAACTTGGCCTTTTATCTGATCAACACAGAATATACAGAGAAGTACCTTTTAGGTTAGTCATTCGATTCCCAGTTTTACAGGATACTGAACAATTAAAGAAAATACTACTATCTCATATCCCATAAACTTTTATGAACTGCTTTGATTACAAATAGCTAAATCTAAGCTATAATATTGAGTGAAAAAACAAGGTACAGAAATGTATAGTATATTACTACTCGCATAAGTACAATATTCAATTTACATCCTGTAAAACAAAACTGTTGCTTCTTATAAGTAAAAATGTAGAAAAAAGAAAATATATTTGTATTAGTTTGAATATACATAAATATTTCTGAAACTAAGTAATAGTTATTACCTATGGAGGGGGGAAATGATGGCTGGAAGGGCAGAGGTGGGAGGAAGATTTTAAAACTATACGCTTTTATATACATTGTTAAACCAGCAACCTTGCTCTGCGCTTCAAAGAAATCCAATTCATTAAACACAACTGCACAGAAATACTGTTTTAACACTGGAGACAAAATACTTTTACTAAATAAATTTTTTTTCAAGTTCTTGAAAAATAGTATCAGTTAGGTAAGAAAATGAGTGTTGGGTGAGAAGTAGGAAAGAGTGGGATTAGAAAATCCATTCCTGCCAAGCTGAAATGTGAGTCCTGTACTGCCAGATGTTGTAAGAGAATCCAGAAACTATATTTTACTGAAATTAAAATAAGAAGGCCAGGCCCAGTGAGGTGGCTCATGTCTATAACCCCAGCACTTTGGGAGACTGAGGTGGGAAAATCATTTGAGATCAGGAGTTCGAGATCAGCCTGAGCAAAAAATAGAAGAATTATCTGGGCGTGGTGGTGCGTACCTGTACCCCCCCCCCCCAGCTACTTGGGAGGCTGAGGCAGTAGGATTGCCTGAACCCAGGAGTTTGAGGCTGCAGTGAGCTATGATCACGCCACTGTACTCCAGTTTGGATGACAGAGTGAGACTCTGTCTCAAAAAAGTAAAAAATAATATGAAGAAAAAAATAAAAAGGCCAAAATGCTCAGGCAAAAAAGGTCACAATATCATTCCAAATTAGACATATTTAAGGGAGATGATTATCTCTGAAATTTTACTTATTTTAATTTGTTTAAAGACAAGAGGCTCACTTCTATAAATATAAAACTTTCATAAACATTTATATTTTTGTTTAACAAACACTTCTTAGTGCTTATGACGTGCCAGACAATGTTGTGAGTCACCACTAGCATTGCCTTATCTACTCCTCATCAGAACCTTACGAGAGAGGTCCTATTATCTCCATTTTACTGACAGGGGAACAGAGGCATGGAGAAGTTAAGTGACTTGTTCAAAGTCACACAGCTAGTAAGTGTGCACCAAAATTCAAACTCATAAATGAGAAATAGTTATTTTATACCCATGAACAAAGTGTAATCGAATACTATTTCCTGGAGGCCGCTCTCTTCTTTTAGAAGTGGCACTTTTTTGTTTCTCTTTGCATTGTTCTTTAAGCTGAGGTAGATCTTCTTTGTAAACCTTTAAAAAATGTATATAAGTAGAAATATTCTTAGAACATATATTAATGAAGGTGTTCATTTACTCCTAACATAACTTTCAGACATTGTGGTTACTGTTGATCAGCTTTAACAATTATATTAAATGAGAAGGTACTTTATGAAATTTGTTTCCTTGGAAAGAACTAATTCACATTTTCTATGTATCACAATGAAAAATACATATTTAGCATTATAGGAAATCTTTACATTTTATAAGAATATTTTTAAGGGAATAAATTTGAGTGCACTGTGACAAAAGTCTATAGGCAAACAATACAGGCATACTTAGTACATCGAGCATTTAATATAAGAGAACATTTCATACAATTGTGCTTTAACACTTAAAGGGGAAAACTGAAATAGTCATTCATTGTTTGGGAAATTAAAGCCACTAAAGATAACAACAGGTGACTAACAGAGAGCAAGATAAAGAAGAAATTGGACTTTTCTGGGAAAAATCACGTGATAATAGAAAATCACCTGCCGATGGTAGGTGAGCTGTGTCTCTTGTTCAATTTCAGAATCCAGTTCTGGAACATCAGACAGATCTGAATCTGATTCATCACTATTGGAGTCAGCCAGACTTTCTGTAATTTTTAAAAATGAAACATTACTTGTTTAAGGAAGATTCATTTTCAAAATAGCACTGTAAAATTAATGATCAAGAGCTATGTGAACTGACATGTAGACAAGCCGTAAAACAATCAGATGAAATTAGCTATTCAAATGACACAGATGTCAGTAAACTGTACTACGGATTATCTTCCTCTACACTCACTGCAAACTCAATAGCTCCTTTAAATCCCTTTACTGGTTCCCCAATGACTGCTACATCAAAGTTAAATGTCTGTGCAAATATAAGTGAATATAACCTATAATTAGCATGAAAATAGCTTAACCAGCCTGAGCAAGAGCAAGACCCTGTCTCTACTAAAAATAGAAAAATTAGTCCCAGCTACTGAGGAGGCTGAGGCAGGAGGATCACCTCAGCCCACGAGTTGGAGGTTGCTGTGAGCGAGGCTGATGCCACAGCACTCTACTCAGGGCAATGGAGTGAGACTCTGTCTCAAAACAAAAAAAAAACAAAAAACAGCTTAAAAGATACTATACACAATAGATGAGTTGACAGTAGAGAATTTTTCTTTGTTAAAAAAAACACATATAAAACCTAGATACCCATCTCCCAGAGGATACACTGTTTTGTTTTGCTAATATAACTGCTCCTTCACTAATCGTTTGATAGATTAATGCAACAAAAAGTACTCTGTATTCCACACTCTGTGACATTTGACTTTAAACATATAGACATAGTATTTTAATTTGAAATTTTCTGCTAATAACAAACCATACTGCTAACTTATGAAACCTGATTGTACCTCAATATATAATTGTTATCTGGGGGTATTGGAGAATTAACAGGGAAACTGTATAGGCAGTGTGTATTACTCACCTTGAGGGGCTATGTGAAGAGCATCTTTTAGTTTTCTTTCAGGAATAAATTTCCACTGAAAGACAGAGTGATCTGCTCCACCAATAGAAATAACCCACTGATAATCATGTGACCATCTGACATTAGTTACATGAGCTGAATGGCCAATATATTTTCTAAACTTGGCCCCTATAACAAAAATATATCTGTAAACTGACAAATGCCAACACACAAAAATACCATTTCAAATCACAATTTCTATGTATGAACCATTGTGACGTCCTATTATCTCAATTATGATCAAATGGAAAAAATGCTGATTTAAAAGTTGATTGAACAGGGGTGGGGGGAGAAAAAAGGTTGATTGAATAAACAAATGAATGAATCCATATCAAAGAATGCAAATATTTCCTCTACTGATTTACAACATAATTTCGTAGGAACCAAAGGGCTGTGAGGCATTATCTTACTGCTTTGAGAAAAGCCTGGGGATCAAGTGTTTTCATATTAAGACATTTTTTAATGTTTTGGCCTGAGGCCTTTGGTCTTAAGTGAAATTCAAAAGACCAGTCTACTCCACCCCTATCTGCACTATTCTCAACCCAAGCAGCCAGAGGATCCTTTTAAAACTTAAGACATCAGCAATGGCAAATCAAATCCAGCAACACATAAAAAGGATTATATAACATAACCGAATTGGGTCAGGTGCGGTGGCTCACACCTGTAATCCTGGTATTTTGGGAGGCTGAGGTGGAAGGATCGCTTGAGCTCAGGCATTCAAGACCAACTTGAGCAAGAGCAAGATCCCGTCTCTACTAAAAATCAAAAAGTCAGCTGGGCATGGTAGCACAGGCCTGTAGTCCCAGTTACTTGGAAGGCTGAGGCAGGAGGATCACTTGAGGCCAGGAGTTTGAAGTTGCAGTGAGCTATGGTGATGCCACTGCTCTCTAGACTGGGTGACATAGAGAGACCCTGTCTCCAAAAACCAAACCAAACCAAAGCAAAAAACCCATAACTAAATGGGATTTATGCCAGGAATGCAAGGTTGGTTCAACATGAAAAAGTCAATCAATGTAATATGCCATATTAATTGAAATCAAATATGCCCAGTTGTCCCAACCATGTCCTTTATAGCTACTTTTAAAATCCAGGTATTTTGCAGAACATAGTTCAATTTGGGTTTGTCTGATGTCCCCTCAGGATAAGATTTAGGTGATGTGTTTTAAGCATAGGCAACGTTGTATCCTTTTGGATATATCACTTCAGAAATCACCATTAGTTCTATCACTAGAGATGTTAATTTGTAACATTTGGCTAAGGTGGTATATACTTGATTTCTCTAATTATAAAGGAATTGTTTAACTTTGCAGTTATTTTTTTAAAAATCTGGGTGATGGCCAGGCACAGTGGCTCATGCCTGTTATCCCAGCACCATGGGAGCCAAGGTAGGAGGATCACTTGGTCATCAATTAGACCAATATCTCAAAGAAAAGATTTATCAAGGCAAGCTGTAATGGTCATAGAAGCTTTCCTAATTTAAAAGAAGATGAAAATTCTTGGTGGGGATAAAGAAATATACTGAAATATTTATGTTTCAATGATCCCATATCTTTTCTATTTTTTTTTTTTTTTTTTGAGACAGGGTCTTGTTCTGTTGTCCAGGCTAGAGTGCAGTGGTGCCATCATAGCTCACTGCAACCTCAAACTCCTGAACTCAAATGATCCTCCCACCTCAGCCTTCCAAGTAACTGGGATTACAGGTGCATGCCACCACACCTGGCTAAGTTTTTTATTTTTTGTAGAGATGGGGTCTCACTCTTGTTCAGGCTGGTCTCAAACTCCTGGTCTCAAGCAATCATCCTGCCTCAGCCTCCCAAAGTGCTAGGATTACAGGTGTGAGTCACTGTGCCCAGCCTCTAATTTATTGTAATGTATATTTTGACACAAAGCTAAAATGAGCTAAATATCTTCAATAAATTGTAGCAATGTGACAAAAGACTTTTTTCCATTCAACTAAGTTTTAATGACCTTAAAATTTCTAGATACGGGAATATATAAATATATGGGAATATCTTTCTGATCCTAGTAAAATAAAGAATTTCTTAAGATGCAAAATGGCACTATCCATAAAAAAAGATAGATTTGACTACACTGAAATTAAGAACTCAACAAAAGACATCATTAGAAAATAAAAAGACAAGCCACAAACTAGGAAAAAACATTTGCAATCCATAAAAATTACAAAGCATTTGTATCACTGGAGTATATAAAATAACTCCAAAAGGCCAATAAAATAAACAATTCAACAGAAAAACATGAAGGAGATATGAATCTGTGTTTGATAAAAGAGGAAATGCAGAAGACCAAAGAATATTCGAAAAGATGGTCAACCTCATCAGTATTTAGACAAATGCAAACTAAGACCACAAGAGAGAGGTTACTTAATATTTTGAAAGAAAAGATACCTTTTCTTAAACACGGATATCGGAATAATTTTACAATTCCATAGTCATCAGCTGTAACTAAAACTTGGCCAATATAATTTCCATCTACTGAATTTATATCATTAATATCTGAATACTTGGGCCAAATTCCATTTACTTCAAGGCCTGAAACACATGTCCATGAAGCCCAATGAACACCTTTTATTTCTTCTGTACTTGTCACTTCTTTTCCTCCTAAAAATAAATGAGAGCCTTAATTTAAGAACTTACTTCACCTGATTTTCACTCAAGCTTAAATGGTACCGACAACATGGTAAACTTCAAAATTTTAAATATTTTCCCACCCCAGTTAGAGAAGAATACATAAATAGCTGGGTAACTTTGAGTAAGGAGAGGAGACAACTGAATGCAAGAATTTTTTTTTTAAAAGTCGCTACCAAAATTGTACTGATTTGGAGAAACACATAGACTTGAATAATTAACTTATTAGCAGGTTCACTTAGGTGGAAAATAAAACTGAATTCTATTAAAATCATCATAGAGATTAGTTACGACAGGATAAGTTATAAGAAAAGATAAAAGCTGTAAGACAGGAAAATCAGGTATTAAAAAAGGAAACCTAAGATACATAGTTCAGAAAAAAAGAGAGAACTGAAAAAGACCAAGAAGAAAGAATGAGTGGGGAGTAATATATTTACATTACATAAGAGGGCTTTAGGATTCAGTCAATCTTCATTACATGTAGACTATTAATGAAAAACTTTTGGTGAGATGCATTAATTTCATTATGTAGCTGTTGTTATTAAATAAGTTCTTGGAAGACACTAATTCACAAAGCATAATAAATAAAGTATTAAGAGGCAATAGCTTAATGATTCTTTTATTCTCTCTTTTTAAATCTTTAATTGGAACTTTGTTTCTCAAATTTAGGTTTGTAGTTACATTATTAATATTTGCAAAGTTTATTTGAGGTAACTGTAAAAAACCCAAATAATTTATGGTCACATATTTACAGCAATTATATTTATTTAATTAGTTTTATCCACAAAAATTGCATTTTGACTCTCTAATATACAGAGGGACTTTGCCATATACTATGGTATGGAATTCAACAAAAAGTGAGTCTTAGATCCTCCAGGCAAAGGAGTTTTAATTAAGAACCAAGGGATTTAGAATGGTGGTTGCCAGAGACTGAGAGAGGTGGGGGTTAGGTGGTGGACATTGGTCAAAGGGTACAAAGTTTCAGTTAAGCAGAATAAATAAGTTCTGCAGATCTAATGTACAGGATATTGATATGGTAAACAATACTGTATGGTATACTTGAAATTTACTAAGAGAATAGATCTTAAATGTTCTCATCACATGCAAAAAATGGTAACTATGTGAAGTGATAGATATGTTAATTACCTTGATTGTGGAAATCATTTCACAATTATATGTGTATCAAAACATGACACTGTACATTGTAAATATATACAATTTTTATTAATATATGTCAACTGTACCTCAATAAAGTTGGAAAAAAATACCCAAAAGAATTTTAATAATAATATGGCAGTCTTATAGAAAAGACCACAATGCTAGAAATATTAGCTCAGATCTCTGATTTCCCATAATCAAATGTAACTTACACTCTGCTTCTATTGAAACTCTGAAATACTGTACAGGCCCTAAAAATCTATAAACTATATATAATTTACTAGAAATTTTTACCTGGCATCCTATAAAAAAGTCTTTTCCCATTTCCATCATTTGTCTGTAAGTATCTGCTGTCTGAGGACCAGTCCAGATGAGTGATGAAACTAAGTGATCCAACACATTCACCAACTTTTTTATAACGCTGAGCAACTCCATAAACATCAACTGAGCTGTCGTTGCATCCAACAGCAAGGTAAGTGCCATCTGGCGAGTATTTTAACTCATGAATTGCCTCCTTCCTATCTTTAACATGTACAACTTCTGTCATATCTCTGTTAAAAAGAAAAAAATGATACTATTATGAACAAAAGTCACACAACAGAATTTACTTTTCAAATATGTCTAAAATGACTGTGAGGCTGTGTCGAGTGTTTGTAAACTATAAAATAAATGTAAATAAGACAAGTAGTATAAGTTCAGGAATAATTATTTTGCTGAAGAGAAATACATGGGACGCTATATGCCAGCAGTACAGAAAAATGCTGAATTTCAGTTTCTAAATTAAGCATTTTAAAGATCCATACTAAATTTTTGGAGTCAATAAAGGAAATAAAGGAATAAAGGAAATAAAGTCACAGATTTTTACGGTAAAAGTTCTTAGTAAATGTTGAGTTTATGAAAAATGTTTAATTATAAACACTATAATGTTCAAACAAATTTTTATAATGAGCCAAATGTGCAAAATTACATTCAGGAAAAAAGAAAGGAGAAATTGATTCATATTACTTCAGTCATACATTTAAAAAATACATGTGTGTGTGTGTGTGTGTGTGTGTGTGTGTGTATATATATATCTTATATAGTTATCACTAGTTATTTTTATTTCAGCCTCTTCAACCTTTGTTAATAAAACACAAATTCATCCCTTAGGGACCATGTCAACCAGTGAAGCTGAACATTTTTTCCAATGATGCCTTACAGTTGAGCTTCCAAAATAATACAGATACTTGTGACAACCATAAAAATGGATAAACACTTAGTTTAACACCACTGATTTTCCAAAGTTGTGTAGTTGGTGGGAAGGAGGAGGAAGAGTTGGGGAGAAGGATCCAGGGAGGGAACAGGGATAGGAGGAGGAGAGAGTTCCTATTTCCAATTAGTGTCAGGGACTCTTCTCTATATAATTTTGTCTCAATCATCTGAAATGCTCCAAGTAAATAATTTCCAAAGCAGAAGTTTAAATGGATGTGTCCCAATTTTCAAAGTTTCTAAATGTACAATTTAGAGCACTCAAAGTCAAACTTCTTCCAGTAACACTGAGTACTTTGTTTTAGGCACTAGGGATACAAACTTGAACTCACCTTCTTCTGTGACAGATGGATATAAAGTAATTATGATAAAATGTGGTGATTACTCAAAAAAAAGTGTGAAGTTCTACAAGAAATACTGAAAGAAGGATTAAGACTAGACTAAAGGCAGGAAAGGGCCAAGGAAGGGTGATATCTCTTTTGAGCATAAAACCTGAGAAGCTGGCAAAGTATAAAAGAAGAGAAGGGGTTTTCCAGGAAGAAGACACAACGTGAGCCAAGGCACAGCAGTATGCAAGTATGCGGCACCTTTGAGGAATAGCAATAATGTAATGTGGATACAAGAATAAGTGGGTAAAGTAGTTAGTGATTGATGGGGTTAAAGAGATAGATTGAGGACAATCTGTGATGAATCTGGTATGTTGTCAAGGAGTTTGGGCTTTACCATGGTGTTAATCATACAGAGAAAGATAAAAATCAGCCCTTTAACTGAAAAAGGGGACCAAAACAAATGAAGAAAACAGTACATGAAAGAGAGTGCCAGCAATTCACAAAAAATTCATTTTCCTTTCTTCCCAGATTGAATTTCCCAGGCTTCTTTGCAGTTAGTTTAGCCAAAGACAAGTGAGTGGAAATGATGTGAGCCATTTTCTAGCTGTGTGTTTTTAGGAAGCTGGTATACCCCCTTCAAACACTCTTGCCCCTTCTGCTGGCTAGATGGAGATAGCTATGATGATGGGCCCTAGGGAGTGATGAAACTACAACAAACTGAAAGGAACCTGGGTCTTAGAGTTACCTGGGGAAGGAAAACCACTCATTGACTTTTGACTGTTACACGTGCAAGAATTAATCTTCAATTTTATTTGAGCCACTACACAGCTAAGGGCCAATTAATTATAGTAGTTAGTGATTATTCTAACCAATGTAGTGTTAGAAATAGAAACAGAAATAGAAAAGGAGCTCCAAGATAGATCCAAGATTACAATATTTAAAACTTCTGTACTTTTTTTTTTTTTTTAATTTCCTAGTTGACATTGCTTTTGCCTTAGATCCTGCAACTTGCAAAGTCCTCTTACTAAAGCCAGGCATGGTAGCTCACACATGTAATCCTAGCACTCTGGGAGGCCGGGAGGACAGCTTGAGCTCAGGAATTTGAGACCGGCCTGAGCGAGAGCAAGACCCCATCTCTACTAAAAATACAAAAATTAGCTGGGCGTCATGGTGTGCACCTGTAGTCCCAGCTACTCAGGAGGCTAAGAGGCAGGAAGATCGCTTGAGCCCAGGCGTTCAAGGTTACACTGAGCTGTGATCATGCCACTGTGCTACAGCCTGGGCAACAAAGCGAGATCCTGTCTCTAAAAAAAAAAAAAAAAAAAAAAAAAAAGTTAGTTTAAGAGAAAAATCTTGGCATATCCCATTATAAAAATCTGTCTCAGAGAGAGAAGTATGCAAATATAGAAACTCAGAAGTACAAGGGAACATGATGTATCTGAAGAAGTGAAAGAAGTTTTGTATAGATGAAAGAAAGACACTGAGGTACAGAGAAACAGGCAGGAGAGATGTGCCACGTTACGGATCATGAACTTCATTCTAAGGACAGTGCATACTTTAGAAAGCATCATACTTTAGAAAGAGGAAGAATATAAACAAATGTGTTTTTAAAGGAATCACTTATCACTATAGAGTGAAGAAAGGTCTTGAATGAAGCAAAACAGGAGATATGGAGACCACCAATACAGTCGGGAGATGACATAAGGCTATGCAAGAGTACAATGGTGAGAATGGAAGGAAGGAGATTAATTTGAGAGCTATTTAGGAAGTAGACTTTCCAGAAGTCTGTGATTAAGTAGACAGAGCCAAAAGAGAAAAATGAATTAACAGCTTCTGGACTGAGCAATTGAGTGTAAGATCCTACCATTAACTGAGCTAGAGAAGAAAGACTTTTTAAATATTTATCCTTGTAAACATGCAGTGGATCTACAGCAAATTTTTTAATGGTTGCATAGAATTCAACTGAATGCATCTACCTATAATTGCTTTAACAAATTTTTTCAACTTTTCTAATTATCCAAACAACGGAAGAGAGATAGGTATTTTTTTCAAAGCATAAAGCTGTAAATAACAACAAAAAACATTTCGCCCAGTTTTAACAGCCTCATGGTTGTTCAACGGCAAGGGATCATTACTGAAAATCCATCCTACCACAAAAGGAAGTTGAGACCCAAATTTATAGCTCAAAATTTTAGGCATTAGTCTATTAAGCATTCTTAATCCCCCAAAACAACGTTTTTGAGTTTATTTAATTTTCTAACAAAGCTATTCTTATAAATATATTTTACATTTAATAAAACTAATATCTGAAATATATCTGTATTAATAAGAGGAAGAAAAAAGGCTATGTGGGTAAAAACAATGAGTATTACATATTCTATCTCACTGAACAGAAAATTACTATCTGTTTCTATTTCTACCCTAATGCCATACCTTACTCGAAGTACGGTGAATGAGCCATCCTTCATTCCGAGGGCAAGATGGACTCCATCTGCATTTACAGCTGCACAACGAATTGGTTCTTCCATATTACACCTTGCTATTAATGCATGATCTACTAGGCTCCATATTCTGTAACATTTAATTTAAAAAACAAAAAAGAATAGTAAATTAAGGCATAGTTTAAAAAATAATGACAGATCCTATGAAAAGATTTTGGTGAAAATAATAATCTCATTTTAAGATAAATCTAGATATTTTAACTGTCTCCTTTGTAGCAAAGAATTCTTATCTATGAAAATGGAAATACTGCTCATCCTTAAAATGACTGAAGTTAATAGAATCTTTTACTTTTAAACAATGCAGTGATGTTAATTCTTTCAAACCATTCATTTTAGACAATTTGTATCCTAATCAAAGAGAATATATATATATATATACACACACATATACACGCATATCCTTAAATTATATATATGGTCTAACACTTATAACTATTCAAATTCAAAATATCTTCCAGACTATGATGCTAGAAAACAACAAAAATGATAACTAGAAGATACCTACTGTTTGAAAACTAAGAATTATACTTCCAAATAACCTAAAGGAAAAGATGAAATCCTAATGAAAATTAGGTGATGTGTTGAACTACTGAAAATTAGTTGATATGTTGAATTAAGTTATAACACAATTGCTCACATCAAAACTTGTGAAAGATAGCTAAAATAGTACTTAGGGAGAACTTCTACGAGCTTTAAATGTGTATACAGTCAGTCCTCCATATCTGTGGGTTCTGCATCCATGGATTCAACCAACTGCACATGGAAAATGTAGTTAAGACTATGATGGTTGAGTCTGTACTAAACACGTACAGACTCATTTTTCTTGTCATTATTCCCTAGGCAATACAGTATAACAACTATTTACATAGCACTTACATTGTATTAGGTATTATAAATAATCTAGAGATGATTTAAAGTACAATTGACCCTTGGACAACATGGGAGTTAGGACTGCCAACACTATGCAGTTGAAAATTCACATAAAATTTTGACTCCCCCAAAACTTAATAGCCTACTGTTGAACAAAAGCTGTACCAATAGTAGTCGATTAACACACATTTTGTATGTTAGAAGTATTACATACTATATTCTTACAATAAAGTAAGCTAGAGAAAAGAAAATGTTACTAAGAAAATCATAAGGAAGAGAAAATATATTTACTATTTATTAAGTGCAAGTGGATCATCATAAAGGTCTTCAGCCTTGTTGTCTTCATGTTGAGCAGGCTGAGGAGGATGAGGAAAAGGAGGGGTTGGTCTTGCTATTATAGGGGTTGCAGAGAAAGAAGAAAATCTGCCTATAATGGACCAGTGTAGTTCAAACCCATGTTATTCAAGGGTCAATTGTATATGGAAGGATGTACGTAGGTTATACGCAAATACTATAACATTTTATATAAGGGATGTGACCATCACAGATTTTGTTTTCTGTTGGGGGGGGGGGTGGTTTCCTGGAACCGGTCTTCCCACAGGTACCAAGAGATGACTGTATTACAAAATTTTAAAAAGGCTACAGTTTAATGAATAGGCATCTACCCCAAGAGATTAGGAAAAGATCAGCAAAACTAAGATTTTCTAAATGCTTTTATAACAGTATCCTTTTTTTAAAGAAAAAATTTGTTGCTGCTTTATAGTAACAATGATTTTTGCATATTGTTTTTATATCTGGAAAATTTGCTAAATTCTCTTTTCAGTTCCAATAATTTATCTGTATTTTCCTTTGGATTTTTCTGCATATATATGTTTATATCCCATATCCAATAAACTGCAAATGACAGTTGTTTCTTCCTTTACAATCCAACTCTCTTTCTACAGGGTGTCACAAAAGTTGCCATACATAGAGAAAATGGTAATATAAAAAATATTAAAAACATAAAATATAATACAAGTTTGTTAATTTTTCCACATACACACACACAAAAGATTTTTTTTTTTTTTTTGGCCTTACTGTGCTGAGAAAGACTTCTAGTCTATAACTGAATAGAACGGTTAAAATGGGCTTTGTCTTTTTCCTGATTTCAAAGGAAAACTTCTGATATTTCAACATTAAGTACGATATTTGCTGAGGATTTCTATTCCATGCTATACCACAGGGGTCAGCAAATTATGTCCTATGGGCCAAAGCAGGCCTGCTACCTATTTTTGTACAGTCTGAAAGCTAAGAATGGTTTTTAAATTTCTAAATGGTTGGAAAAAAAATTAAAAGAGTAAAATTTTGAAACACAAGAAAATTATTTGAAATTCAACTTTAAATGTTGGTGAATAAAATTTTATGGAAACACAGGCATATTCATTTGTTTACTATTGTCTATGGCTCAATATTGTCTCTGTATCACACTACAGAGGCAGAGTTGAGATGTTACAAAAGAGATGGTACATTCACATCACTTTGCACTGCTCAGCATACTACAAAATCACAGTGAGACAGTCATAACTTGACAGAATTTCAAGTGCTATGTTTATTTCCATATGCTGACATTTTATTATTATTTTTTATTACTGGTGTATACCCATCATGTTGAAACAAGAGGAAAAAGAGAAAAATGGACTTCAAATGTTACATTTTTAAGGCACAGTGGAACATGGATTATACTGTTGCTGGATTAGATGGCAAAGCATTGTGTTTATTATGAAATGACATTATATTTGTGCTAAATGAATACAAATATAAACTAACATTACCAGACTATGCACTTATCACAGTATTTCCAACTCACAGGAAAGTGATAGAAAAATTAGAAAATTTAAAACAGAATATCTCATAACAGAATTTCTTCACAAACTTAAAAATTAAAACAAGGTTGCAACGAAAGTAAGTTTCTGAGTGGCTCATTTGTGAGTCAAGCAAAGAAAGCTGTTTATTAGTGATGAATTTACTAAATCATTTTGGATTACAGCATCTGAAGAAATGTGTCCAGCGAAAACAGACTTGTTTGAGACTAATTAATCTTTCAGCAAGAACAGTTGCTCCAAGAGTTGAAGGTATTGGGAATACCACCAATAATTAATTAAAATACAAGATAAATAATTTTGGGTGGTTTTTCTTGAATCTTAAATCAACAGATGTTACAGATACTACTCAGTTGTTTATTGAGGAGTCAATATCAAGTTTGAAGTGACTGAAGAATTAGCTTCTATGAATAGTCTGGGCATGGAACAACTACAGGCGAGAATATTTTCAAAAACATTGAGAAAACACTAATTCGGTACAACCTAAACTGGAATCTACTAAGATGAATTATAACTAACTGACGGTGGTAAAAAAAAAAAATATGCATGAAAAAACGGCTTAAATAAATTTATGAAGATTGTGAAAATGTTAGGTTTTAAAGCCTGTAATTATTCACTGTATTTATTATATTCTTCAGCAGGTACTTTGCAAAAAAAAAAAAAATCTGACTCTCCCACGTGTTTTTGTTTGTCTCAAAGAGAAAAAAAAAAACAGGCCGGGCGGGGTGGCTCACGCCTGTAATCCTAGCACTCTGGGAGGCCAAGGCGGGCGGATCGTTCTGAGCTCAAGAGTTCGAGACCAGCCTGAGCAAGAACGAGACCCCGTCTCTACCAAAAATAGAAAGAAATTAATTGGACAGCTAAAAATATATATAGAAAAAAA
>RJWJ010011794.1:0-43500 GCA_004363605.1 Indri indri | reverse complement strand
TTAGCCTAGCTCACAGCAACCTCAAACTCCTGGGCTCAAGCGATCCTCCTGCCTCAGCCTCCCGAGTAGCTGGGACTACAGGCATGTGCCACCATGCCCGGCTAATTTTTTCTATATATTTTTAGTTGTCCAGATAATTTCTTTCTATTTTCTTTAGTAGAGACGGGGTCTCGCTCTTGCTCAGGCTGGTCTCAAACTCCTGAGCTCAAACAATCCGCCCGCCTCGGCCTCCCAGAGTGCTAGGATTACAGGCGTGAGCCACTGCGCCCGGCCTATTTCAGGGTTTAATTAATTTTTTCCAACCTTTTATTTTAATCTAAGAAATGATTCAAGACTTCAGGCCTCAGTTGCCTCCAGTCTCTTGTTAGATTTTTTGTTTTTGTTTTTGTCTTAGTATGTTTTGTCACTAATCGTTCTTCTTACTCTCTTAAAATGTCATCGTTACTTCACTTTTCAAAATATTCAGTGATATCCTAGAGTTCAGAATCGTGCAAGAAGGGGGAACAGTTATCACGGCGCTCAGTTTATACAATATGCATGTCTTGTCTCCTTTTTCTTGCCTTCTTTTTGATTTGTATTAAAAGCAAAAATGGTATGTGAACCTGTTTCTTAGGAAATACAGAAAGTAGCTACAAAAGCTTAAACGTAGGAAATTATAGTTCGACTCTAGATGATTGGTCTTCAGCACAGATTTGATAACATTTCCAACTCCTATCACCATGCTCCTGTAGGTACGAAGTACCTTTATTAGGTATAAACCCAACTTGTCCTCAAATCACTGATGAGTTTGCCTGTATTTAGGAAATGGGAAAAAAAAAAAAAAAAGAGGCCTCGCTGGGATTCGAACCCAGGATCTCCTGTTTACTAGACAGGCGCTTTAACCAGCTAAGCCACGAAGCCTGCTGCACTCGTTTGGGGATAATACATTACTTTATAAAATTTCACACTTCAGCTTGTCAATGCTTTTAGCGACTCCTCTAGGATAGAAGAGGAAGATAAATCTGGGCCTTGGTTAACAGAAAAATGTTCTTGCTGTAGAATAAGAACAGGTCCTAAATTGAGAAGACCATTTTCCTTTAGGAAACTGCTCTAAACGTCAAGGATATCGCTAGCATATAAACTCTGGCAGCCAGGTAAAGACCTTGCTTGGTTTGGGGAATAATTACATCTCTGATGCCTACCAGTGACTCTGCCTTCTCATAAGTCCTCATTTCATTTGTTCATCCAGTGGGTGAGTTATACCAGTAAAAATGTCCTAGATTCTATTTACATTTTTCTCTGACTTTTAGCCCCCAATGATTCTGCCTCTCCAACATGCAAAATATGCTCACTCCCACCAAGTCTGACTCCTTTGAAATATCAACCCAACGTCCAGGATGGCATTAGCTAAATCAGGTAAAGGTGTGGATGAGATTCCTTGGGTGCAATTCCTTCTGTAGAAGTCCTCAAATAAGATTCTTCTTATTTTGAACATCTGTGTACTTAAGATATGTTACCTGTCTCGCAACATACAGGCAGAGGAGGCATAGGATAACTTCTATACACACTCGCATTCAAAAAGAACAAAAACAGGAGGCACGCTGGTCTGCAGCTTTAGAATACAGGAGGCACGCAATGCTAGTGTGTTGATTAGCACTCAGTAATGCTGTCTGGGAATGATTGTTTCTCCAGGTTCTTGCCTCCATCCTTTGGGCTCTTATTCTACATTCTGAGCCATCCGTTCTTTTACTAAGAAATTTTTTTTACTTGCAGTTCAACAGTCTTCTTAGCCCACTTCCTTCTCGTAGTAGTCTCGGTGGCGGGGAGGGAGGAGGTGTCCAAAGTCCTTTTTTCATTTTGTGCTGTCCTTTATCGCTTTTAATGTAAGCGGTCAATGTTCAAATACTATACTTTTCTTCAAAAACTTGTGATTTTATGAAAGCTATGGGAGTTTATTCCTTTAAACTGGGGCTCACAAACTATGGCCCACAGGCCAAATGTGACCATGTACCTATTTTTATAAAGTATTATTGGAACACAGCCACATTCATTAATTTAGTAGTATCCATGGCTGCTTTCCTGCAACAGCTGATTTGTGTAATTGCCACATAGACTGAATGGCCCCAAAAGCCTATTTAATACCTGGCCTTTAAAGCTTGCCAATCCCTTTTAAAACAAAAGCTGCATTCACAAACCTCATGAAAATAAGGTTTGTAAAACCTGTTGTTTAATCAATAGGATCTGTAAGACATGTCTTTAAGATACTTAGGGGCTTATTTTTCTGTTTAGTTACCACCTTAAGTCATTCTGGGTTCTTAACAAAGGATTTACAATTACACTCTTGGCTTTATCTTCAGCCCACATTTTCTGATAGCGCTCTGGATTTGATTTTTGCCTGAAAGTCATTTCTTAATTGTAGCATCATTTTCTGTCTGGAGCAGCTGGGAATAACAAATAGCATTCCTTTCTAACCCAGCAAATTATGACTCATTTATATTTAGAAGTTCTCCATTTAACTTTTCTCTCTCATCTCACATTTTACTGTAAACAGCAAGAAAATGCTAGGAAACACCTTTACAATTCTGTCTGGAAATCTCTTTAGCCAAATTACTCAGTTCATAGGTCTGTTTTTACATTCCATGATACTGCAGGCAATAGCATTTCTAAACTTTCTACAATTTTCGTTACAAGGATCCCTTTTCTCCCGGGTTCAAATAATATTAATATTTCCTCCTTTCCATCTTGGCTTCCTCCTAAACTTTGTTAAGGTAGGTCCAAAGCAGCCTTACTTGGGGCAATTTAGCTCCAATACTAGGATTATACCTTTGTGATACTCCACCTATGCCCTATAAATTATCTTTGATATAATAGGTATGGTGAGAACAGAGACTATCCCAGCCCTTTATGAAGGTCATGAAATGATCCTCCTACAGTTTTCTAGTGGTTCTTTCCCTGACCTCGTAGAGTTAAAACCCCCACTTACACAGAGAACAATATTCCACCAAAGATTCAAGAACATCCCTCTGTAGACCTATGGAGTGCTCTCTTTGCAACTTTCTCCTTTCTGGTATTCTCTCCGGCAAATTCTAACTGTTTTGGCCTCCCTGAAATCTTTGTGTCCTTAATTTAATGACACTACCTACCTCTTTCTGAATTCCCCCTCACTGTGCTGAGGCCCAAAAGGCAATAAACTAAAATATTTGTAAGATTCATCTGCACTGACAGCAGGCAAATGTCTGAATATAGTTATTCACACACTTATGTCCAATATCCTTCTCCTCTTGTTTACAGTTTTCATAGAAGTGAATCCTTTGCAGGTAGGAGAAATCCACCTATTTTTTTCAATGTTATTTTTCAATAGCATGTTAATTTTAAGTTCTATCCATGTTGCTGCATGTACATCTACTCTGTTACTTCTGAATATTAGGCAAGTAGGCTTTGCCAGACCCCCAGGGAGATAAAGGAATGGAATGCAAGTGTCTCCCTCTCGGCTCCAGACCTAACATTAAAATTGCTTAATATTTTATAGTATGCATTTACAACAGTTCGCGTACCCATTTTCCAATAACAGAAATCAAATTTTCTTCCAATGTCAAAAGATCACAAATAATGCTTTGATTAACTGCCTCACATGTGTACTCCGTACTTGTGTAAGATTTGTGACAGTGGATAGTGTAGAAGTTTCATACCTAGCAGCAGAATAGTTCCATCATAGAATGTGCATATCCTTAATTTGAATAAGAACTACTCCAGAATGGCTTCATCAATTTAGATTTCCACCAGCAGGACATGAAAGTTTTATGTCACTAGGCCTGCGATAATTGATTTTATTCAGCTTTTTAATTTTGCCAGTGTAATGGCAGTAAAATGATATCTCTTTTTACTTTTTATTTCTGTGATTACTAATGATTTTGTACAATCTTCGTTAGTCCATATATATTTCTCTCCTCTAATTGTTCTATCCTTTGCTCATTTCCTTTTGATCTTGCTGTCCTGATTGTACAGATTTTCATGGCTTCTTGATATGTATATTAAGCCCTTGCCATTTTTGGACAATTCAAACATATTCTCCCACTAGTACATCTATCTAAGTATTTATATTTTTACTGTGTCCTTTTAAAAGTTTTTTATTTTACTTTATTTTATTTTTTTAAGAGATGGGGTTTCATTATGTTGGTGAGGCTGGCCTTGAACTCATGGGCTCAAGTGATCCTCCAGCCTCAGTCTCCCAAGTAGCTGGAACACAGTGGCTATATTCCTGATTTCAATGTAAACAAATATTTCTCTTTTTTTCTTATTGTTTTTGCTTTTGAAGTTTTTAAAAAGTTCTCTGCCCCCTGGCATATAAGCATATTTTTCTTCAGGTGCTTTTGATTAATTAATTTATTTTTGCAAGACAGGGTTTTGTTCTATTGCCCAGGCTAGAGTGCAGTGCATCAGAGCTCACTGCAACCTCAAACTCCTAGGCTCAAGATATCCTCCTGCCTCAGCCCCCAATAGCTGGGATTATGGGTGCTTGCCACTGGCTAATTTTTCTATTTTTCGCAGAGACGAGGTCTTGCTGTGTTGCTCAAGCTGGTCTTCAAACTCCTGGCCAGAGGCAATCCTCCTGACTCTGCCTTTCAAAGTACTAGTATTACAGGCATGAGGCACCCCACCCAGTCTTTGATATACTTCTAATAGTTTTATTTTTTTATTTTCACATGTAGATATTTAAACTCTCTAAATAAGTGTATTTTTAAAAAACTTCACTGCTGAGTGATTCTACTGTGTAGCTTGTGTTAGAGCAACAATAACAGAATATTCTGAAAACTTTGTGTCTATCTATATATGATGCATTCTTTCTCTGATAGGCTTTTTGTGGAACCTTCCAATCCCCTCCATCTCTATCCCCAAACCAGTTCCTGACCCAGAACTGAGAGAACTGAATTTCCTTCAGTGCTTGGTAGAAGCAGGAATCTCTCAGGCCATATCTCCTCTTCCGGAAATGGAACCTTGATCCGGTCAGAGACAGAACCCAGAGCCAGACAGCCAAAGGACTCCAGGGGGCCATTTCTTGTCTATGGCTTTATCAGGCAGAGAAAGATCTGGATGTGGTGGACCCAGTGAGTCCTGAGTATCCCAAATAAGGTCCGGGCTCTTCATCAAGTGATGAGATTCTGGGGAGACTGTCCTCTGACTCTTTTTGCTTGTCTGCTACAGATGACACAACCCTCTCATATTGTGAGAGTGTGCTTTCCCTGGTCACCTGAATAACAAAGGGGCATGTCACATAGTAAGTGTTCAGTATTGTTACATAAATTAATTATATTCCAACCCTGCTTTCAGATTTCAGCTCTGTCTCCTCCAGACCCCAGACTTTAAGAACCCCATAAGTTCTTAAATTCCCTATGACAGTTTTAGCATACTTAATTGGGAGGGTCATTTAGCAGACAATTGAAATTAGAATTACCTGGGGGTGCTTGGTAAAATTAAGATTCTTGGGATCCACCCTAAATCTGTTCAATCAGGATCATAGCGAGAGGGGTTCTGGAATCTGCGTTTGTAATAAATCTCCCCGGAAGACACTTTGGCAGGAAGGATTGGATTCTCCATAGTAACAATGAAAGCTTTTCTGGGAGCACTTTTGAGTTCTGGGGCAGTGTCTTTCTGTGTAGCCCACACCGAGCTCAATATTCCTTTTGTGGATACTTTGGACTGTCAGTTAAGGCATTTTGTCATTAAAATCAAAGTCAAAGCTCTGCCTTGGGCGAGGCAAAGGCATTATATGTAACCAAAATGTTTGTATCCCCATAATATTTTGAAATTTAAGAAAATAATTATATTGGAAAAAAAATCAAAGTCACGAATTTGAACTGCCTTGGTGTCCACTAAGGATCTTCAAATTTACACCAGGACGAGCTCGTTTTACTATAATGTTCCTTGGACCCCAATCCTTACGGGGCACTGCGTCTGGAGCAGAGGTTTGAATTCAGCAGGTAAAACGGTGATCTCTGAATTAAAAATTGGGACAGCGCCTTTGGGAAAATAGAGGTAGTAGGTGGTGTAAGTGCGGTGGTTTCTACTTCATACTGCCTCGGGGCTACCCACCCTCCGTGGTTTTTCTTTTCGAATGAAATGAAAACAAAGATTCCTCTGACATAACGGGTGATCAAGTGAGGAGGCTCGGAAGAAGTGCTTTCCGAAGCATGCTGTGTTTTCTCTATCATAATCCTTTTCATATTTCAGTACAATTCCATAAAAACAGCAATAATTCAGGCTCAGCACAGATGCGTTGTTTCTAATAAAAAATGATTACTTACACAAAAGCTTGTGTCACCGGGATGGCCGAGTGGTTAAGGCGTTGGACTTAAGATCCAATGGGCTAGTGCCCGCGTGGGTTCGAACCCCACTCTCGGTAGGTTGGACATTAAGTTTTCATCTCTCAGATGTTTCCCAACATCAGTATTATATGCTAATAAGTGAGCTTTCTATCCCTTTGTGGTAAACACTCCGTTTTTTGTCTTCAATTCTAAAGAAATTACCAGTAGGCAATATTGTGTGAATGATTTTTTACCACAGTTCTATCAGATTGCCAACATAAGGAAATACCACTCACATCCATGGCTGGCCTAATGAGATATTAATATTCCAGGCCTTTCGATTCCAAGAGGAATTGAACTTGGTATTTGCCCTTAAGACCACAGGAAAAAAACTCTAGTTCTCTGTAGCCCCCCAGGAAGTGAGAACCACTCTCACGGAATCTGTTTCCAAACGGTTATACTCAGAAAAGCCCAACTCTTCGCTAAGGCTATTTCTCAAACACTCTGGAGAGCATAGCTGAGTCCTCCCCAGCAGAGTGAGTTTGTTTTGTTTTTCCCAGTCTGAAATGCGAAAAAAGTCCCTTTGTGTTTTATTTTGTATTTCCGAGGTTATAGTGTCCTGCAGCACCTTCGTATATGTTTAAAAGCCATCTGCATTTGTTTCTGTGACCTGCTTATTAATATTCTTTGTTAATTTTTCTGCTTAGTTGTTAGGTCTTTCTTTCTCTTATGATTTGTAGGAGCTCTTTAAATATGAGTCAATTAAACTTCGTTTTGCTGTGAGTCCCAAATAGTCTAGTAACCACACTCTACTTTGTTATTCATTTTTGAACTTTGTGGTGACTTTGGAAATGTAGAAAATGAATATCTGTGGCAGAATTAGCAGTCTTTTCTTCAGGTTTTACGCCTGACTTATGTATGCCTGTGCGAGAGTGGGCTCTGTGGCTAGCGAGTGCACCGGAGCAGGCTTCCGGGAACTGAAAGAACAGGCGGGGGTGGGGGTGGGGACTGGTGCACCCCCATTGAGTGCAATGCCAGCATACCAAATTCTGTTCCCTTTTAAATTCAGAGGACCAGAAGCCTTGTGTCTTTTAAGAGGATTTGGTAAGGTGTGGCCTTTGGAAATCAGCAGTCATGTTGTAATTCTGGCTTTCCCACTGACTCTCTGAGCTTTGATGACTTCATTTGTTAAACAGAGATAATAATCTCTACTTCATGGACCGCAGTTGTAAGAATTAAAAGAAATGTATGTAAGGTATCTAAGAAAGTGCCTGGCAAATTGAAAAGTGTTCTTTGTCACTATATATAATAAGCTATTAATAGTACCCTTTTCCCTTAGAAAAAACTCACACCTTTCCTCTAGAGCCATCCTTCAGGGAAACCCAGAAATCAGACACTGTTCTGATAGTTAAATCGCTTCTATGTTGAATAAATATTGTCCTGATAGTTATGCTCATATATTTTGAGATCAAACACCAAAATTCCACACTTCCAAGTTCTCTGATCTTAGTGGCAGCACAGTGGGTCATTTTCATGTGCTGCCTTGAAGCTTCAAGTTTGTTGCTGGCCTTTGGGGAAAGAAGGAAACACCTCCCCAGAATGTTTATCTGCATCTTCACAGCCAGAATAAGTGTGTTTGAGAAAGATCCAAAGACTGAGTTTCCATGGAGAGGAAAGATTCATCCCTACCAAAGATGAGTTTTCTTATTTTTGTTTCTTTCCAATGGACGGGGTAGAGAGAAAGAGGATGAGTGGGTTTTTTTGTTTTATTTTGTTTTGTTTTGAAATGAGACTCCAGATGACATAGATTTTACCCGAATTGAAATTTGCTGAAGAAAAAAACCACAGCAACCTCTTAGTGGTCAGTTAGTTCAGTTGTTTAGAGTGTAGCGCTAATGACATCAACGTTGGGTATTGATCCCTATAGACGTTAACTTATGTAATTTTTCCTCATGGGAGAGTCAAGTGCAGATCTAAAATCACCACCCCATGCCCACTTCTGCCACAAGAAAGATTTGAATTTGTTGTATCTGGCATTTGCTTTTACTAAATTCCTTCAATTGTTGGTCATGCTGAAAATTTCTACTCAACTCCAACCTCTGTTGTTTCTTGAGGTAGGCAGAATTCTAAGATGGCCCCCGAGATGTCCTCTCCCTGCTATTACAAGCCTGCATAATCCCCTAGACCTGTGGTCCCCAAACCCCCATGGCAGACAGGTACCAGTCCATGGCCTGTTAGAAACCAGGCTGCACAGCAACAGGTGAGTGGCAGGTGAGCCAGTGAAGCTTCATCTGTATTTACCGCAGCTCCCCACAGCTCACATAGCATTAGATTCTCATAGGAGCATGAGCCCTACTGTAAACTGTGCATATGAGGGATCTAGGTTGTGCACTCTTCATCAGAATCTAATGCCTGATGATCTGAGGTGGAGCTGAGGTGGTGATGCTAGTGCTGGGGATCGGCTGCAAATGTAATAAATGTGATGCACTTGAATCATCCCAAAACCATCTCCCCATTCCCACCACCCCACCATGGAAAAATTGCCTTCCATGAAACCGGTGCCAAGAAGGTTGGGGACCCCTGCCCTAGACTGTGAATATAATTAGGGTATGTTAGATATCACAGTTTACTTTAAGAAAGGGAAATAATCAGGGGAGGGAGTCTGGCCTAATCAGGTGAGCCATTAAAAGAGAGTAGGCTTTTCCTGGAGTCAGGGAATGATGTGTGAGAGGAATTGAGGGGTTTGAAGTAGGGAAAATTCTCTGTTGATAATTTTGAAGATAGAAGGGGCCACTGGCATGCAGCTGGCCTCTAGTTGCTGAGGGCACCCAGCTGACAGCAAGGAAACAGGGATTCTCTTATAACCACAAGAGCTTGGAAAAGGATCCCAAGATTCAGATAGGAATGCAGCCCAACCAATGATTTTAGCCTTGCTAGATCCTAAGCAGAGACTCCAGCCACCCAGTGCCTAGACTTCTTACCTACAGAACCATAAGCAGATACATTGGCATTGTTTTAAGCTGCTAAATTGTGATATCATATTATACAGTAACAGAAAACATAGATTTCTATTTCTTTTTAAGCAAAGAATATAGAATACTAAGATGGAAATGGTATAGCAGAAAATTGAGCTGTTTAAGGCGGTGTGTCAAGTGTCTCTAGGAGCCATTCTCCATGTAAGCACCTTGCTCTCCCTGTCTCTTTCTTGGGGTCCTGCTATTGACTCTCACACATTTCCTCTCAATGAACGCTTGGAAACTAATAATTATAGTTTAGATTAATATAAGCATATGTCCCCTAACTGCATAATTTTTTTATATAGACATATATTTGTAGATATTAATTTCACATCTAACACATAATATAACAATGGCTATCAATTAATTCCTTAAACTAATTTTTTTGTAGCATGCATCTAGATACTAGGAATGCAGCACTGGGAGGAAAAAAAATGAGTCCCTACCCTCCCAGGCTTTCTGATGCAGAGGAAGAGACTGCAAAGGCAGCTTTTCTTTTTAAAGAGAAACCGAACTTATATATATATATAACTATGTAAGGAAGATTATCAGGGGGTGAGCCTGATTAAATTATATTGGTTCTGTTTCATGATATATATATATGAGACTGAGAAAATCCCAAAATCTGCAGTCAGCAATCTGGAGATGCAGAAAAGCCAATGGTATAGTTTCAGTTCAAAGGCCAGCAGGCTCAAGATCTAGGAAGAGCCAATGTTTCAGTTTGAATCCAAAGACAGGAAAAACAACAACGACAAAAAACAATGTCTCAGCCAAAAGCAATCAGGCAGGAGGAATTCCCTCTTCTTCTTGGGAGGTCAGTCTTTTGTTCTATTCAGGCTTTCAACAGATTGAATGAGGCCCACACATACTAGAGAGAGCAATCTGCTTTACTCAGTCGATTGATTTAATTGTTAAATTCATCCAAAAATATCTTCACAGAAACACCCAGAATAATATTCGACTGAATAACTGGGCACACTGTAGCCCAGTCAAGCTGGCACATAAAATTACCCAGTACAACAGTTTAGTGTAAGAGAAAACAGGCAGAGTTCAAGACCAGCCTGAACAAGAGTGAGACCCCATCTCTACTAAAAATAGAAATAATTAGCCAGGCATGGTGGTGCATGCTTGTAATCCCAGCTACTCGGGAGGCTGAGGCAGGAGTTTGAGGTTGCTGTGAGCTAGGCTGACACCATGGCACTCTAGCCAGGTGATGGAGTGAGACTCTGTCTCAAAAAAAAAAAGAGAAAACAGAGTTTAGAAATAAGAAAGAACAATTTTCACCAACCTTAGCATAGTAACAATGAAAGAAACAGATGCAATATTTTTGTTGTTTAATTTATTTTTTTGCATGAGTAATATACTCACATGGTTCAAAAATGAGAAATTATGAAAAGACATAGTAAAAAGTCTCTGGCCCCTCCTTTCTCCTATTCCCTCAATTCCCACCATCACCTCTATCTTAGTTTCTTATGCATCCTTTCTGATTTTCTTTATGATATTTGCAAATATGAACAGTCTTATTTTATCTAATTTTTCACACAAAAGGTAAAACAATTACCCATTACTCGGAAGCTCTGTTTTTTGCTTAAATATATTTTGGAGAGCTCTATTTTATCAGTACTTGGGTTACAAATAGCACTTTCAAATTTGCGTACTACACAAAATAAGAAATTGTTTTCAAATCAGTTTATTCAACCAGGCAGGAGTAGAATCTGTAAACTTCTTTTTCATTGCACCTCTCAAGAAGGGAATGAGAACAAATGTAGGTTTATTGGAACCAGGAGGAAGAAGAGAAAATGACATTCTTAATTTTTTTTTTTGCTCTAATGAGGGAAAAAATACTTTTTGCTATTTTTTGCTATTTTTAGCTATTGACATTCAGAATATAATAATTAGCTATTTATTATCTTTTAGTAAAGATGTTCAAAAAATAGCATTAAGTTAAAAAAAAATCAAGGTACAAAAAAAGTTTTTATAGAATGACAACCCTTTTTAAAAATGTATACACAGAGCACATGTATATAAATGTCCATAAGTGTATACATGTGTATATACAGTAAAATGTATTTAACAGTATTTATCTTTGAGATTTGGGGGGAAATGTATACATATATACTCAGCCATATATTTAATGTTTTTTGACAATAATCCTCTATAATGCTTATAGAATAAAAAAGGGAAAAAAAGTAAATTTAGAAATAGTGAAAAAGAAAAAAAATCAGTCCTTCGGATCTTTATGCCAAAGATATATCCAGCACAATTGGGAGAAAAATGAAGTCAGTTATGAAATATTAATACTTAAAGTAAAACTTTAGACAGAATCTCTTGCATTAGTAGTTCAACACTGCTGCTCAGAGTTCTTTACCTGGGATAGCAGTCATATAACATACAGTCCATATTCAGTATTAGTGATAAAAAAAAAAGTAAAAGCAGTTGAAAATTAGAATAATTAACATTCCAGTTTATTTATTAGTATTCTTTGAATTTGGTTATATAGATAGGAGAATTCCTGTGAAGGTGGTCATTCCCTGGTAAAAAGATGAACTTGCTCTTAGAAGGCAGTGGGCTGTAGTAGTTTAGAACAAGGACTCTGGAGCTAAAATGCCAGTTTGGATCTATTCAAATCAGTCTACCTCCTACCTAAGACCTTTAAAAGGGAAAAGTACATGGACCTTGGAGCCCAATCTTGTCTTCCAATTCTGGTTTTGCCACTTACTCTCTCTAATCTATAATGTCTTCATTGTACGAATCCCTACTCTGTAGAGGAATTGTGAGGAGATATACCACCACCCTCCCAACATACACTGGATGTTGCAGTGCCTGGTAAATAGGAAATGCTTAATAAATATTAGTTCCTTTGTCCCTAAAGAGAAAACCACTCTCATGCATTATAAGCTGCCCTTAATGAAAATGTTCCTGTCTATTTCTGTAGCTTTTTAAATAGTCTAGACATTCATTTCAGATGTACCTAAAACACAATATCATCTCATCAACACTTTTATCAATCAAATATCTGTGTTAGATATTCTCAGTGGAACAGACAATATTTCACCCCAGTCTTAAGCATAAGCTGCCAAACAGGCAATTTAAATTTGGTCTCTAGGATCCCCATGCACGCAGCTGTGGTATTCATACATAGTAGGGCCAAATGGTTACTGCGATTCTGGTAACATCAGATGACAGATAACCACAGTGAGGAAGACCTCTCCACTAAACACAGACATTCTGTTCCCACCAGTAACACCTGCTTCAATAACACAGTTAAAAAAAAAAAAAATTACCAGTCACAACACTTCTAGAGGAAAAAGGATTTTTATCAAAATTTAAACTTCACAGATGGGGCAGGAGCTTTATTATAGACAACAAAATACTCCTGCAGAATAGGAAGCCCAGTAGGGTAGATTAGTGGAGATGATAGACAAGAGGTACCTGCATAATATAGGTGTCAAAGCCTAAGATTGCCTATCTGCTTCTCCCTTACTCACACACAATTCCACCCTTCTTCACTTTTCTCTGCCGCGAAACACACCTATGCTTCTGGGCTCTGGAAAAATAAATGAGCAAAAACAAGGGGATGAGGTCACTTTTTTCCAGAATCAGTGACACTGCTCTTGGAGTAAGTGTGAGTGGCTGAGGCATCTTCAATTATGGGTAGAAAGTCCTCATCAATCAGTTCACTCTCTCTGCTTGGTTTTATGCTCAATTTTGTCTCTTGATGGAGTATCCATGTGGTTTGGTTGAGATTTTAAAATTCCAGCAGCTCCAAAACACTGAGAATTATGAAGGCAGAGGGCTCCTAAGAAAATGATAACTATACTGATGATTCTGGTAGTGACAATCTCTAATTTTCAAAGAGCTTAACAGGGTCTAAGCACTGAAGTGTGGGTTACCCATATAAATTTTTATTATCACCCTAAACACATTGTCTGAACTGGCTTCATGGACATGTAACTTCCACAGTTGCACAGGGCCGTGCACTCTGAAGAGCCTCACACTTGGTTCAATGCTCTGCTGTCACCGTCTTGAAACTGTTAATCATTTTTGAACGAGAGACTCTGCATTTTCATTTTGTACTAGGCTTCACAAACCATGTAGCTGGCCTTACACAATGTCTTCAGACTGTTTTCTGTTGTCAAGAAAAGGGATTAACTATTCCTCATATTCTGCATTCTATCCCTTGTTCAAGGTATGTTTGGTGGAGAGGAATTGCTTCTCAATCCCTCTTTTGGGGTTTATATCATGCAGAAAAAGAAATCAAGAAAGAATATTTAAAAAAAATAGGTCATTGGACAAGAGGAAGAAGTCATGGATAAGCATCATAAGAGACATTCATACTCAGAAATCAAAGAGGAAAAGGGGAAGGTTAGATGATTGACTATTGCTATAACTTTCACATATTTGAGACTATTACACAAAAAGGAAAGAAAGGGAGACCAAAGAAATTAGCTTTATCCACTTTCTGGGAGGTTAACTCTCCTTCGTCAGCCTCACAGAATCCAATGATCACTCACCAGATAACAGAAATAGGGCAGAGCTGGATAAATTTATGAAGTAAATTTATGAAGTTTATAGGTGACTTTTGTTGGATCAAGTCCCCGACCCACTTCCAAAATTTGCATATAGTGCATAAGTAAGGAGAGGAACACAAAAGCACCTGTCAACCCACAAAAGGAAGAGAGAGATCTTCTGATTAGCCTATGTCAATACTTACAGGCTTTACTCTAGTATCACAATCAGTGAATGAAAATTATTTCATCACTTTCCCTCATTTTCCTTCTCCCTCCTTTGAGATCATTTTTTTCTTCTAGATTTTTCTTTTCCCTTCCGACCCTACTGATAACTTTCTAAGAGGCTAAGCAAGCTAATGTTCCACCCTTACCCCAAGGCCAAGACATTCAAAATTCATTCCTGCCTCTCTGTACTTGTGACAATGCAGATAAAAGCACAGAGAAGATACTGTTTCTGGGTCTCAGGAAATAACTGAGGGAATGTCAGCAACAAAAAGTTCAAGCAGAATGAGAGGAGAAGGGCGCTGATCAAGAAAATTCCACCCAGTATGAAATAGGCTAAATTAGAAAAAATGATGAGAGAGAGAAAAATGTAAGTTCTTTCCTTTTGGGGGGCCCTCTCTGGTTTCCAGAGTCCCCTAAAGGTGGCATAGTAAGTGTTGATGGATGTCAGCAGGAAAGAGTAGTTGCAAGGGAGATAGGGGAGTGAGTGCTGAGGCTCAGGTTAGTAATGACATTTAGCCCTTCATTTTTAAACCAAGACTTACTTGGCTTATGTTTGGGCATCCAACACACCTTCTTACCACTGTAGTCTGTGAAAAGTGCACTGACAAGAACAGTGGCATCTTAAGGCAGTTCTACTTCTACCCAGGAAGAAACAAGGAAAGACCACCAAAGCAGGGTGGTGGCCAAAAAATTACAGGTAAGGATCATGGCCCTGTTCAGTTTCTTCATGCTGTACCACTTAAGAAGAGGCATCACCTAGGAAGAAACGGAAGAGGAAGGGAAGAGTTTCCTCAAATCCTCCACATTTACTTCTCATCCTTCAAAAACAATTCCTAATGATCCCTCAATTCCTAAAACTCTCTTAAATCTTCTACTCAAGCCCCAACATCCTCTCTACAGTTCAACTCCTTATTCATCTAGCAAATATTAATACTTACTGCATGCCCATAAAGGGCCATGCTTCAAGTTTTAATTTTTTAATTTTTTATTTTATCTCTAATATTCAGATGTTAGAACTTCAGTTTTATTATATTGTCCTTTAACCTATTTCCCAGACTTGTTATTATCCCCACCATTCCATACTACACATTAACAGCCCTTCCCCCACATAACTTTATCAGGTCCTTCCCCAGCTTGGAAGCCCCCTGACATCTCCCTTACTTGCTCTAAATGTAATCCTTGGGGTAACCTCCAAGTCCTTCCTTATTCTAGCTTAGTCTATTTGTCCAGCTTTATGTCTGTCTACCCCCTTCCAAAAATTCAATCTCTTTGCCAAAAAAAGGTCATCACATTGTTTCCCAAATCCTGTATAGGCAATATTTTCTGGAGTGGGCTCCATTTTAAAGCTTTCCCACTGACCATTAAGTACCATCCAAATATCCTTCATCTATTCAGTAAATAAACATGTTTTGATCACCTACCCTGGGTCCACAGTGCCTGCATTATTTAAGTACCTGATAAATGGTTACCACATTACATCCCCAGGGAGGAATAACCCCTTGCCACTGCTCATACTCATCAACTAGGTCCTCCCTTTTCCCTCCTTCTATCAGCCAGTACAAATCTATCCTTCGAGGCCCAAGCTTGGGTTGGAAACTTACCCAACCACACTGTCCAAACTTTGTTCACCTTAAGTGAACATATATGGCAATGATTAACTGCCCAATTTCATATTCAGTCATGTATCACTTCATATTTGTCTTTTCCTCTCTGAATGTTTTGACTTCCTACGTAGATGAAATGTCCTGAGGGTTTCTACTTTTTTTTAATGTCTATAGCACTTAGGACAATGGTTTATATTTAAAAATGAGTAAATTTTGACTGAATGATAGACAAACAAGAACAATAACAATAAAAAAATAACTCTATTAATTTTCAGCTCTTTCCACACAACTTCATTTCTGAGAGAGACAGTTTCGAGGTGCTAGGCAACTATACCATTCTCATATCACATAGTTCCCATTACTATTTGCTTTTATTTATTTCCCGTTACTTTTTTGTCTTCCTGTTTTACTTGTCTTCTTTTATGCATATTGTATTTACATTTTTATCTTTAATTTCTCTTTGTTCTTCTTTTCTAAGTTTCCCATACACACAAACACAAACACACACATCCTTTTCCCTCTCTATTCTCCCTGCTCTTATCCAATGAAGCTCAATTCTGGTCTCCTCCCTACATTCATTCAGCAAATATTTATTGACTTTTCTTATTATATGCCAGGCTCAGCTCTAGGCACTGAGGATCCAATAGTTAAAAAATCAAAGAAAGTCTCCATTCTCACAGTTCTTGCATTCTTATGAAAGTAGCCAGTGAACAGACAAATGGAGAACAATGAGGTAGGCTGGGAGTGGGACCAGGAAGTAGGTATAATGTTACTATTTAATATAGGATGGTCAGAAAAGATTGCTCAAATAATGTGGCATTTGAGCAAAGACCTATGAAAGCTACAGACTGAACTGAGCAGATTATCTGGGAGAACTACATCCAAAGGCCTAGAAGCAGGAGCAGGCAAGTGTCGGGCATCGGGCCCCGACAACCAGGGCTGGAAATGGGGCATTGCAGAGGAGTAAGTAAAGACAGTAAATGAAAGAGTGGGGTCAGGGGACTCAAGGCTTCTCCAGACCAAGAGCCCCGAGCTGAGCTCCTCACTCGTATTTATTTCTCTTAGCAAAACAATCTCATCAATCAAGCTAAAGTTAAAGAAACATAAATCAAATTAAAGAAATTTTTCTCATACAATAGCACTTGCTGTAAGTTTCCATTCTGACAGCAATTAAAAGCAGGAAATCATTAAACCATAAAGAAAGACATACATCATGCATGTGATCTTAAGACAACACAGTAAAGATTTATATTTTCCAGTTACACATTCTTAACAAAGCTATTGATCTAGGCTAAGCTATTTCCAGCCTTCAATTAAACAAACTCATTAACTGTGAGCCACAATCCAAGCCTGCCTTTCATCCAGCTGGACATTTCATTAAGCAGTCCCAGGGCGGCTTTCTGTCCTAGGGTGAGCTGTTGCTTTCGACGTCTCCTGCCTCACAACATATCCTCACCTTTAGAAAGGCAGCTGGTAGTGTGCTCAGGTTCTCATCTATGCTTTCTTATGGTAGCTATATTCAGTGGTGGTCTCAACTGTTCTTGACCACTGCAACAAGCAAGGAGGCCAGCAGGGCAGCCGGAGGGGAGTGAGAGAAGAGGATACTAGAGGTCATAAAGGAGGTGGTGACCAGATTGTACAGGACCCTGAAAAACCTTTGGAGGGCTTGAGCAGAGGAATGACATGATCCATGTTTTGCATGTTTGTGGATTCACTTAGCTGTGTTGGAATTAGACTATAGGACAATGGTTTAAGCAAGGAACTCAGCAAGCTTTTGCAATAATGCTGCAACATGAGACAATGATGGTTCAGACCGTGTTCTTAATAGTGGAAGGCATGAGAAGTCTCACATTTTGGGTTTACTTTGCAGGGAAAGCCATTGGACTGAATGATGGATTAGCCATGGGATACAAGACACACAGGAATTAAGAACGGCCTCAAGGTTTTGGGATCCAGATCTGTCAAGACTGAGTGGCTGTTTACTGATGAGTAAGGCCCTAAGAGAAGCGAGTTGGATGTTCAAGGAAGTTAGAAGTTTGATTTTAGACATGTTGCATTTGAGATGCCTATTAGGTATCTAAAGAAGATGTCAAGTAATTGTACATATTAACATGGAGATCAGGGAAGAGGTCCAAGCTAGAGATACAGGGATATAAATTTGGGAATTAAAATTATGAAACTGAATGGGATCATCCATGGCATAAGCGTGGCACAAGCGGAAAAGTGATCCTAGGACTGAGCTCTAAGGCTTTCCATTATTTAGAGGTCCAAAGATGAGAAGTACCCAGCAAAGAGCACTGGGAAGGAGCAGCCAATGAAGCAAAGCGGGAAGAGTGGTATGCCAGAAGCCAAGAGAAGACAATGTTTCAAGTAGAAAATGTCTGTGTCAAATGTTATCAATAGTACATGTTAAGATGAGAAATGAAAACTGATCACTGGTTCAGCAAAGAAAAGGTCATTGTAACCTTGATAAAAGCTGTTTGAGAGGAGCACTAGGCTCAAAAAGCCTGATTGGGGAGGAAGATTCAAGTAAGAATGGATGGAGAAGAAACGGAGATAATGACAATAGACAGCTATCTGAACAAGAACTTTCATTAAAAGAGAAGGGGGGCTGTAGCTAGAGGAGAATGTGGGATCAAAATGTCTTTTGTTTTTTAAGATGGAGAAAAGAAATACTGGTAATTTGAGTGAGAGATGGCAGTATTCCTGGGGTTGGCCATAGAAAAAAGAATGAACAAATCATCCACAGTAATTAAGAAGAAAAGCACAATACATGCATGTTAAGTTGATAGATGAGGTATTGAGAATGTGTGAAAAATGTCTTCTGACTGTTTCTATTTTCTCAAAGGAATAGAAAGTGAGGTCATAGCAGGTGAGCTAGGGAGGAGGTATTGGAGGTTTGTGAAGAGGGAAGGGAGAAAATTTTACCTAGAAGAGTAGGAAAGTGCAGAGGCTAGGGAACTGTGAGGATTAAGAGGCAGCACTATGGGCTCACTCAATTCAGTCTGTTGTGTGTTTTTCTCCAGTTACATTCACCTGTCTGGGTGCAGGCAATGAATAAACAGAAATGTGGACTTTTATAAGGGTTAGAATTTCACAAGACAAGTATGATGGAGCAAGTGGCTTGAGAATGTATGCAAGAGCAACTGCAATGACAGACCATGAATTTTAGTTTGGGTGAGGAAGGAAGTGAGCACATGAGAAGGGTGGAAGACAAGACACAGGAACAATGGCCTACAAACTCAAATGGGGTCAAAGTGTTGTTGGAGCTGAGGTCCTAGAGGGAGGGAGTGAGCTGGAAGGATAAGAGGTAAGAGGCAGAGCAAGATGCTTGAAGTTGAAATATGAAGTGAGTCTGATAAAGTCCAAGGCGGTTTTTAAACCTGTAGCTCTCAGAGCAAAAAAACATTAGTGGATTGAGAAATTAACTTTGGAGGTGCCAAGCTACTTTTTTGGTTTTGTTTTTCTATTATTTATTTTGGATTAAAAACAATGTACAGTCATGTGCCATATAATGACATCTTGGTCGAAGATGGATGACACATACAACAGTAGTCCTGTAAGATTATAATGGAGCTGAAAAATTCCTAATATTTACTATACTTTTTATTGTTATTTTAGAGTATATGCCTACTTATTAAAAAAAAAGTTAACTGTAAAGAAACCTTGGGCAGGTCCTTTCAGGAGGTATTCCAGAAGAAGGCATTGTTATCATAGAACTCCATGCGTGTCACTGCCCCTAAAGACATGCCAGTGGAACAAGATGTGGAGATGGAAGACAGTGATTCTGGTGATCCTAACACTGTGTAGGCCTAGACTAGTGTGTTTATGCCTTAGTATCTTAGTATTTAACAAAAAAGTTTAAAAAGTAAAAAAAAAAAAAAATTAAATTGAAAAAAGCTTATAGAATAAGGATAGACAGAAATAAAGTATTTTTGCGTAGCTGTACATTGTGTTTGTGTTTTTAAGTGTTATTATAAAAGAATAAAAAAGTTAAAAAATCAAAAAGTTTATAAAGTAAAAGTTACAGTAAGCTAAGGTTAATTATTGAAGAAAGAAAAAATTTTTTGTATAAATTTAGTGAAGCCTATGTAGATAGGGCTAATGAAGTCTACGGTAATGTCCTAGGCTTTCACATGCACTCACCACTCACTGACTCACCCAGAGCAGCTTCCAGTCCTATAAGCTTCATTCGTGGTAAGTGCCCCATACAAGTGTATCATTTTTCTTTTGTACTGTATTTTTACTATACCTTTGCTATGTTTAGATACACAAATACTTATCATTGTGTTACAATCATCTATAATACTCAGTACAGTAACATGCTGCACAGGTTTGCAGCCTACGAACAATAGGCCATACCATACGATCTAGCCTTGGTGTGTAGTAGGCTACACCATCTAGGTTTGTGGACATGCAATCTATTATGTTCACACAATGATGAAATTGCCTAACAACACATTTCTCAGAATGTATTCCTGTTAAGTGACACATGACTATATTTAAATATAAGTAAACACGTATGTCATACTATACATTTTTACTTATAAGTCACAAAGTAGTGGATTATAAAGTCTTCAGTTGTAAACAGATACATATATTCACAAATGCACGTATAGAGAATAAACATGTAAAATGTATTTATTACAGTGAGCTGAAGTAAAAGAGGTTGGAAAACATTGGTCTAAGTTTTAGCCACATGAGGGGGTTGCAAAGAAAGCATGGAAAACAAGATCACTAGATGAGAGAAGATAAGAGAATTAGAAGGCAGGAGTACTGGAAAGATCATGTTCCTGGATACTAAAATCACCAAGAATCATGAAAAGAGTAGTATTAGAGAGTGAGAGTGGCCCTAGGCCTTAAATTTTCAAGGAATGAGAAGAATTACCCCAACAGTCTGCAGATAATAACAAAAATAAGGGAAAGGGCTAGTGAAATGAAGTCCAAGACAAAAGCTTCAAAGCTAGGAGTTTTTAGGGAAGAGGAAGGAAAGAACAGTCTGTAAGAGATAATGAGGAGCAAGTGGAAAGCCTACCTACCTCCACGCCCAGTGGTACAAAGGGTGTGGAAGTGTTGGCCTAAAAAGAGACATAAAAGATTTCAGGAGTTTTGCAGGGCTTTGCCTTGAAAGAATACGTGAACTTGTTAGTTCACACATTAAAAGCTGCCCCGCCTAAGGAGGGCATCT
The DNA here is from genome assembly GCA_004363605.1 of Indri indri. Lineage (NCBI taxonomy): Eukaryota > Metazoa > Chordata > Mammalia > Primates > Indriidae > Indri > Indri indri. The sequence continues at coordinate 22,674 of RJWJ010011794.1, read as the reverse complement.
CACCGATCGGGAGCATTTTGCATGGCGATGCTGTCTCAGACCTGAAGGCTGCTTGTGCCTGATGCCTCTGTAAGACATGGCTCGGTATGTGGTCACAGGTTGAGAATTGATCAAAGAATGCCCACCTGACAGACACCTGCATCTAGAGACAATTGGCCTAAGGGACAGTTCCTGCTTCACTCCTGATCACTTGTCTCAATCACCAAGAAACTAGATACAGAAATATAAAGGCTCTATATTTCTGTTTAGCCTTTCTGTTAAGTGATAATTTTATCTTAGGACTTAGAAGTTTATCTTAGAAAAATATTGTAACCATTTGCTCACATAGATAAAGTTAATTAAGGGATCTCTAGAAGCTTTTGGGGAGACTTAAAACCTAAATGAACTATCTGTTATTATGCAAATCTGTTACCACTGGCAACTGATTGCTGCACCAATAAATAGTGATGCGGGACTTCACTTATGGCATCACGGCTCATGGGAATGCTGGAGGACCCCCTGACTCTGCCATCTTTTAAACTATACTTTTGTCTCTGTGTGTCCTTATTAATTCTCTATTCTCTATTATTTCTATATTTCTATTATTTCCATATCCCTTGCAACGACCCTGCTAAGGGAACCAATTTTGCTGGGAGTGTAGCTAACTCCCGGCATGGAAGGAAAACCAGCTCCCAGTAAGGAAGACTGCCAGGGAGGCAGGGTCAATAGGAAAGAACAATACTTCAGTTAGAGCAAGAATCTGAAAGGAAGAATCTAGGCAATTTATCCTGCCTCCTCATTGGTGGGACCACTTAGTGACATCATAAAAGTGGGAAAACCCTTCTGGCCCCCCTATTATGGTTTAATCTGCCCTTGCTAGCAGAGCAAATGTGTTGTTTCTCAGCTTCCTTTGGCACCTAACCCCAAATCATCCTCTGTTTGTGGCTCCTTTTTCTGCTTCAGAAGTAGGAAGAAATCCTGCACTCAGGAACGAAGTCCAGAGGTGACTAAAAGAGATGTCAGGGTTACTTAGTGAGTGGTAAGCAGTTGACATATTCTGGGCTTGGGCATGGCGGGGAGGAGTAGGTATAGTGATGTTAGAGTGTGGGAAAGACTTGTAGATCCCCTGAGGTGCAGGCAGGTGGACGGCAAAATAAGCCAAGCCCTCTGCCAGCTTCTTTCTCTCCCATGGGCAAATGAGATTCAGGCCCCCAAAAATACAAGGCTACGAAAAAGGTGGTATCTCTTAACTATCCATCCCACCATAATTGCAATTTTTTTTTTTTTTTTTGAGACAGAGTCTCACTCTGTTACCCTGGGTAGAGTGCCGTGGCATCATCATAGCTCACTGCAATTTCAAACTCCTGGGCTCAAGGGATCTTCCTGCCTTAGGCCCCAGAGTAGCTGGAACCACAGGTGCATGACAGGACACCTGGCTAATTTTTCTATTTTTAGTAGAGATGGGTCTCACTCTTGCTCAGGCTGGTCTCGAACTCCTTAGCTCAAGTAATCTTCTGGCCTTGGCCTCCCAGAGTACTAGGATTACAGGCGTGAGCCACCACACATGGCCAACACAATAGCAATTTTGTACAAGTGTGATATACAAGGAACAGTCAGTTCTTTGCCCAGGTGTCAGTGATCCTCTCCACTCCATGTAACAGAGCACTCCTCTTTCCTTCACTCTGTCACTTTACTCTGCTTTATTTTCCTTCATAGCTCTCATCTACTAAAGGCATTATTTCTGGTGTCTTCCCACTACCCTGTAAAATCCAGGAGGGCAGGAACCTTGTCTCTTTCCCCACTGCCCAGAACAGTGTCTGGCATTTCGTCACTGGTCAGTAAATATTTATTGAACAGATAAGCCCATCACAGAAAGATTGTGCCAATGCTCAGCAAATGGTAAGTCATAAGTGGAATATCCAAAATTGAAATTGCCCAAAGCTAGATCTCCTTTGTCACAGAACTAGTTTCAGGATTTTCACAGCACTTTCAGGAAGCAGCCCACTGGATTTCTGCTACTAGTCAGAATAAAAATGGAAAGCTCACCATGAACAGTTAGGTTTAACTCCAAGAGGTGGTTGACTGGTTAGGTTGTACTATGAAAAATGGGTCAGCCATAGTTCTAGATGTGGAGAGAAGGAAAGCAATTCAGTGCACATGCAGAAGAAATTACAGGGGAACGTGGGGCCACTTAACAGTCAAACAGGCTGCACATCTGGGATTCTAAATTCATTTCCCCCAGGGCTATGTATATGGAAACCTCATTCTGGGATTGTGGGCAAATAGTCCTAAAGCAGCATGGAGGTTAATCCCAGGACAATGAATCTACTAAACTTCTACTGAAGATATTCAGGATAATTTAATATTTATCTGAAAATATGTGAAGAAAAGTTTAGAGAACCCAAGGTGCTCGAATATACACTGGAGTTTTGAGTCCAAGCAGTATGTTATTTGCCCTTAGCTCCACACTCTCTGTAGATATATACACCCCTTGAGCGAGAAACTCAAAACTCAAATCATCTTTGTTTAAATAGGTCTGGAACATGATTACTCTAGAAGGTATCTCTTAGTATGCTTTAGTTTTCAAATTGGGGAATGTATACCCCTGGGAATACATTTTAAGGAAATGTATTTTCAGATTTTAAGGAAATGTATTTCCAGATTTTTAACTTCGACAAATGACTATCAACCTGAGAACTTGCTGTAGACAAGGTGGCAGTTTTGCTTTCCCACCTTATTTGTCATATTGTTCTCCCATTAATGAAAAAAGGCACAATTCTCAACCATTCCATATTACTCCCCTTATCTTACGCATTGCCTCAAGATGCAAACTGTCCTAGAGACATCTAACAAAATGGTGTCAGTGAGAAAGCAAATGGATTAAACGTCTAGGTAACAAATTTCTTTTGCAAGTCAAGTGGTTTCTGATATTTATTACATTTTCTTTCAAGAAGAGTAAAAAGGAGGGGCTACCTGGCCGTCAGTGATATATATACATATATTTTTTTGTTTTTAGAGATGATGTCTCATTCTGATGCCCAGAGTGGAGTGGAGTGATGCAATCATAGCTCACTGCAGCCTAAAACTCCTGGGCTCAGTTAACCCTCCTGCTTTCAGCCGCCTGAGTAGCTGGGACTACAGCCAAGTACCACCATGCCCTGCTAATTAATTTTTTTTTTGTAGCAATGGGGTCTCGCTATATTGCCCAGGCTGGTCTAAAACTCCTGGCCTCAAGCAATCCTCCCACCTTGGCCTCCTAAATGTCAGTGGTAAATTTTTTTTTTAAATCTTATGATGGATCATTATGTAATTTTGGCATGCAATATAGGAGTTAGAAAAATTAGAATTGCATTCCTATTTCAAAACTCCTTTCATTCCTATCTATTTATGTGAGCACAATTTCTCATATCTAAATATGAAAAATAGACACAGAATTGATGTTAAACCCTGTCTCATTCTAGCAATAAGGAATATTCAGCCATGGAAACATGCATTCATTAGAAAATCTTAGTCCCATCCATGTCATTAAGAGATGCATTTGCAATTCAATTTTACTTTGTATAATATATACAATAACATCAAAATATATATTTATAATGACTTGATTGCACACAAATATACACAGCAATAAATCTGCAAAACAAATTGTTAACTCTTAAAGATATACAGAATGCACCTGAAATTTTTTTTTAAAAAATTAAGTGCAATGTTTGTACTTTTTTGTTGAAGACAAGTAAAATAGAGTAGATTAAAAACAGCCATTTTATTTTACCATGTGGGGTAGAGGAATGAAAATATGAGTTCAAGTAAAAAAGAGAATCCAAATCAAAAAAGAAAAGGAGAAAAGGATGTAAAATTTCAAACATTAAAGAAGATCTTGTATGTTTTTTTAAAAATGGATGATAGACTTAAATCATATTTAGAGGAGTGATGGAGTACATTTTAAAATGTCACAATTCACAATGTACTAGAAATCACATTCTTTACAACCATTTAAACTTATGATGTGAAATTTTTATATATCAACTTAAAAATGTGCAAGGGGGTACATAATTTTTCAAACAGGTATGCTTTCATATTTTAAACACCACTGTTCTAGAATATAAGTTCTTACATGTGATGGGCTTCAGGGAGTCAGTCTTGCTACTTTTGTGACATTGGACAAGTGACTTAAATTCAGCTCAGACCAAGCTCGTTGGTTCACACCTGTAATCCTAGCACTCTGAGAGGCTGAGGTGGGAGGATCCCTTGAGCTCAGGAGTTCAAGACCAGCCTGAGCAAGAGTGAGACCTCGTCTCTATTAAAAATAGAAAAATTAGCTGGGTGTGGTGGTGCATGCCTGTGGTCCCAGCTACTTGGGAGCCTGAAGCAGGAGGATCACTTGAGCCCAGGAGTTTGAGGTTGCTGTGAGCTAGGCTGACACCCAGCACTCTAGCCTGGGCAACAGAGTGAGACTCTGTCTCAAAAAAAAAAAAAAAAAAAAGAAAAGAAAAGAAAAGAAAGAAGAATCCAGAAAGTTTACAAAGGTTACAGAGGCATAGAGTGGTCTATATTTTCTGACTCTTGAATATGGAAATCCAATAGGCTGTTGCCCTCTTCTTTTCTTCCTGGGATGAGGTCAGCAAATCCCCAGCACTCTCCCTCCCCTACTGAGGGTGGAAGATGCAATTAAGGCATAATAAAAAGTGCCATCTATCATCAGCACCGGCCTGATCGGTGGTATCTATGGCATAACAGGCTGGCATAAAAGGAATGCAGGGGGCCCTGTCTCATCCATCTTTACACTTGTCCAGCACCTAATACAGTGAAATATACATCCCAGTACCTAGCTCATAGTGAAATGCAATAAAAATCTGTTAAACTGAACTGAATGTTAGTCACAGGGTATAGTTTCCATTGGAACTTTTTCCCACAAGGAATGATCACCTTTAGGCATTTCTTCATGACACTTAAAAAAAAAAAAACTGGCTGGACAAGGTGACTCACACCTGTAATCCCAGCACTTTGGGAGGTTGAGGGAAGAGGATTGCTTGAGGCCAGGAGTTGGAGACCAGCCTGGGCAACATAGCAAGATCTCATCTCTATGAAAAATTTAAAAATTAGTCAAGTGTGGTGGCATGTGACTATAGTTCCAGCTACTTGGGAGGCTGAGGGTTGCTTGAGCCCAGGAATTAAAGGGTACAGTGAGCTATGATCGGGCCACTGCACTACAGCCTGGGTGACAGAGCAAGACCCTATCTCAAAAAAAGAGTTATCTACTTAGAAACTTATGTTACTAAGTTATTTCAACAAAAAGGAAATATCCAGTAAGCAAATTCTAAGAAGTCACTAAAAAATATTCTTTCAAAAGCCTGTTTTAGGCTGGGCTTGGTGGGTCACACCTGTAATCCTGGCACTCTGGGAGGCCAAGTCAGGAGAATTGCTTGAGCTCAGGAATTTGAGACCAGCCTGAGCAAGAGTGAGACCCCATCTCTACTAAAAATAGAAAATATTAGCCAGGCAACATGGTGCACCTGTAGTCCCAGCTACTTGGGAGGCTGAGGCAGGAGGATTGCTTGAGCCCAGGAGTTTGAGGTTGCTGTGAACTAGGCTATAGGCTGATTCCATGACACTCTACCCATGGTGACAGAGTGAGACTCTGTCTCAAAAAAAAAAAAGCCTGTTTTAAAGGATGTGTCTTTTAAAACCCTATTTTTACTGGCCAGTGTCAATTCTGTTCTCCTTGTGAACTCTATCCCTTCCTGACTGTAGTCTGATCACCCCTTGTGTATTTGTTACAGTCCCAACACACCAATTGCTAGTCAACACTACAGGGCTCTTCACTGCTTCCAAAACAAAGTATGTTTGCTTCCTAGAATGCTCTTTCCGTAGAATCTTCATGACTCATCCTTAATTCCTTAAAGTCTTTGCTTAAAGAACAGTAAAGCCTTCACCATTCATCCCATTTAAAACTCAACACCCATCCCCAACCCTACCCCACCTCTAGACTCCATATTGGTATTCTCTGCTTTATTTTTCTCCACCATCTGAGAAATTGTATTTTTCCTTTAGAATATAAACTCCATAAGGGCAGGGATTTTTGTTTTAAATGAATGAGTTCTTGCTCTTAAAGCCAAGTCTATTCAAAACCAATCAATCAAAATTAGTATCATATTCCTAGTTGCTGTTTTTTCACGAACTGACAATTTGGTGCAACCTGGTTCTCATATCCCATTCCCCTTCTCTTTACTTCCTTTAATCAACATACTACTGAAGCTTTCCTTTTCTTTGTAATACATTTAAAAACCCTGATCTTTGCAATTGCAATGATTGCTAGAGGCATCATGCAGGAAACGGCAGAAAATGGATGCTCATACTTCTTACATGCTGAACCAATAGTTCATGGAATGGCTGGGGTTACAGATCTCGATATAATCTAAAGCACCCCATTGGCTTAAAAGTAAAAATCACAGGCATTCATGTTGTACAGACATGAATGCAAACTCTTGGTTCTGTCACTTACTAGCTGTGTGATCATGGACTTATTACCAGGTTAAACTCTCTAAGCCTCAGATTTACTGTTGTAAAAATGGACATAACAATAACATCTCAAATTTTGTATGGTGAACTGAGCACACGCGACTTAAGTGCTAGGTAAGACACAATGTCTCCAGTAGGCACATTTTCAGAAGAACGGTTTCTATCAAGCAGAATAAAAGGTGGCACTCTTGGTTCTGACTGTAGCCCAGTGGTTATCATCATTGGCTGCACATTAGCATTACCTAAGAAATTTTAAAGCTCTCTGGGTGATTCTAAGTAAGAGGAAATTATTCTATTTCCACACCTTTCCATAATATTACCTAGTTCGTATTTGCCTGATGCCCAGCATCATCAACAGTGTACTCAGCGCGGGCATGTCATTTCTGCCTTCCACAAGATATGGTTATCCAGAGCAGGTAAACTCCCCAGCACCTGTCCCTCGAGAACCTAAATCCCTCTCTGCACGCGTCCATCCCTCACAACCAACCCATAAACAGTGACTTATTACCATCCACAAGAGGCTACTTCCCAAGGGACCTTATCTGCTGGGGTATGTCCTGGTCAGTACCATCTGCTCCTAGGCCAGATGAGTCTCTGCAGAGTCGTCGACTTCGTTCTTTCCAAAAGCCCTGCCGGTTGCATTGGCGGCCGGAGGCGAAGCGCTGGCGCTTGGGTGCCTTCATCTCTGCCCGTCACCTTCAGATTTTTGCAATGTTTCCTCTGAACAAGAATGTGTGCCCTGGGGGCCAACTCCCGTCCCGGGCCTAGGCTTCTAGACATTTCCCCAAATCCCACCTGCGTCAGGTTGGAGGCTCTGGGGCCCGGCCCTTCTCGATCCGACTCAAAGTACCTGGCAGTTCCACTCGGGCACAGGAGCTCAGGGCAGAGGCCCGCTTCCAGAGAAACACCACCGCGAACACTCAAGCCTCTGGGATCGCAAAAAGGGGCAGGAGGGTTTACCTTCCCTGGCGTCGTTTCCGGTTCCGCTCTAGAAACCTCAGAGGTTTCCACGTCTCTGTCGTCTCCGTCGTTTGTTGATGCTCCACGTGCGCTTTCCCTTCTAAATGGGCGGAGAGAAGTTCAGGTTTGCCAGAGAAATTGTGTGGAAAAACTTCAAAAGTATATATACAAAAGTAGACAGAATAGTGCAGTGCATCCGATGTACGTGTCTCACGCATTCAAGAATTATGAATTCATGACAATCTTATTCATCTATAACCCACTCTCTCCCCTCACATTGTTTGAAGCTAATCTTAGACGTATATCCATAAATTTAACAAAGCCGGGACTAGGGTGAGGCGAGTGAGGCACTTGTCTCAGGCATAAAATTTAGGGGGCTGCCAAAAAACATAGCAATCGAGATGTCAGCAGAAAAGAAGCCAAACTCTGTGAAAGAATTTTAAAGAGATTTATTCTGAGCTAAATTTGAGGACCATGACCTGGAGCCAAGCCCAAGAAGCCTTGAGCAAGTGGACTCACTGTGGCTCCCTTACAGTTTGGTTTTATACATTTCCGGGAGACAGGGGTTACAGGTAAAGTCATAAATCAATACATGGAAGGAATACATTGGTTTGGCCTGAAAAGGTGGGCCATCTCCAATTGGGGGCTTACAGGTTATAGGTGGGTTTAAAGATTCTTTGACTTGTAATTGGTTGAAGACATTAAGCTTTGTCTAAAGGCTTGGAATGTTTTAAGGAGATCTGCTAATCAGCAACAAGCCACCAGACATATGTTTGTTGTGTAAATCGAGGACCTGTGGGTTTGTCTTGCATAGCCTTAGGCCTGTTAATGGGTTACAAAGGATGTCTCCAAGAAGGGAGGGGAGGATGAGGAGGCATGTCTGACCTCCCTCCTGTGACAGGCAATTTTAGTATATACTGTTGGCCAGGAGGGGGTCCATTCAGTCAGCCAGTGGGGATTGGGGGGAGCCCTAAGATTTTATTTTAGTTCACAAAGACACTAGTTTAAAGCAATTTTTTTAAAAAAATCAAAAATTAATGTAAAAAATTCATAATGAACAAAATATGAAAATTTTTAATGAAGACAGAATTAGTACTACTGATTTTTCCTTTCGCCTCAGGCCTATTACGACAGGTACAGCACTAAAATGTAAGTAGTATGTATCTCTAAAAGATAGTACCTCTTTTAAAAACAAAATCACAATACCGTTAACACATCTAAAAAGAATAACAAAAATAACGTTATCTAGCCATTGTGCAAATGTCTCTAGTTATGTTTTATATATTCCATTATATAGAATATATTATAAAAGCATATATATAAGATATATATATATACATTTTTTTACAGTTCATTGGACATATATCTCTTAAATTCTTTGAATCTATAGTTTCTCTCTCGCGGTTTTTCCACAGTCTGGATTTTGTTTTCCAAGTACTTCTAAGAATGCACATGAGGACTGAACTCTAATCTTTTCCTTGACCCCCTCCCCCAAAAAAGGAAAAATTTTTCTTTCTGAGGGGGCCTGGTGAGTCATGCCTACAAATGATAAAATCTCAGTAAACAGGTTTTTATGATGTTGTTTACTTCCCAGACTGATTCCAGCGGTATAGCATCACATGAAAGATAGAAGACCCTTAAACATTCCTTTCAGCTGATTCCTGGTCTTTTGGGACAAAACCTAACTCTTTCAGGCAATTGTCAACTAAAGAATCCCTAAATCCACCTGTGACTTGCAAGCCCCCCGCTTCAAGATGTCCTGCCCTTTTCGGGCCAAACCAATGTATGCCCTCCATGTATTGATTTATGATTCTACCTGTAATTCCTGTCTACCTGAGAAATGTATAAAAATCAAACTGCAACCTAACCACAGCAAGTCCATTTGCTCAAGATTTCTTGGGTGTGGCTCTGGGTCATGGTCCTCAAATTTGGCTCAGAATAAATCTCTTTAAATTATTTCAGAGTTTGGATTTTTCCATCCACACACACATCAGAAAACTCTAGTTCCCCATTCCACCTTCTTCGATCTCCAAATGGGAAAACCCACAGATTAGCAAATCTATAAAACAAAAGCAGAATTTTCAGCTCCACCACTTGAAGCTCCAGTTTGTTCAGAGACTGGCATGGGCAGGGCCAAAGGGTGACAGATCCTTTCCCTTACAGCTGCCTTCAGCCACACTGGCCATCTGCACCTACAGTACCAAAAGTTTACTCAGTTTTAGGACCTTTGCAGTTGCTGTATCTTTGCTTTCATTACTTTCTCACCCAAATCATTCATGGTTGATTCTCTTTCCATGTTCCCATATCAGCTGGAAAGTGACCTCTTCAGAGAGCCTTTCCTTGGCTATCACATCTATTATAATATAGCTTCCTATTTGGCCTTCTCTATCACATCGCCCTATTTTATTTTCTCATAAGTATAACTCATTTACCACTATTCAAAATTATCTTGATTCTTTAATGGTTTACTTGTCTCTTTCACTAGAATGAAAGAGTAGGCAAAGACTTTGCCTACTTTGTATAGCTTTGTTTCTTCAGTACCCAGTATAATGCTGGGCATATAGTTTATATGCAATAAATATGTCTTGAAGGTTGTTCTAGATTCAGGAGTGGAATGCATGGAGATTGAATAATAATAAGAGCCAATTTTTTAAAAATTTACTACATGCATGGCACATTATAAATGCTCATTTAATACAGCAATTTTATGGGAGTGGAGTAATATTGTTATTTCCATTTTGCTGATAAGCACACTAAGTATTAATACAAGGTTTCAATCTCCTCAATAGAGATTGGGGACAAGTTACAGAGCCTGAATCATTCTGGAATAAATATGGCCTGTCATATCTGCATGAATGATAAAGGAGGATTAATATTCCCTCAACATGGAAATAAGTAAGGAACTATAGTTATCTAGAAGAGGGCTGTCGATGAAGCCAAAACATCCTGAAGATGGAGACAATATTCTCAGCTTCCGCCTAGCTTGGAAAATTGTTATGTATGCTGCCTTTGAAAGAATACTTTTCTAGCATTTGGTCCTATGTTGTGCACTAGAAATAGGCAGATGGAGAAGTCAGTGGCCTCCACTACTGCTCCCACAAAGGCAGGTCTAAAAACCAACTGCAGCTATTCTACATGCAATGTAGTCCATGCTTCCCCTGAAAAAACAAGGAAATTTATTCTAAAATCTGTGAAATAGGTAGGCCAACAGGCATGTGTTTCCTTTGACTCTGAAAGTGGACAACAAGGCTGATTCATAACAAGTAACTATTTTTGACAGGTATATCTTGCTTGCCTCTTCAACTGCTATTGTGAAATGTAAATTGATTTTTAACATCTTCATTTTAATGTGGGGAAGGGGCAGGAAGAGAGTGAAGAAGAGCCTCAAAAATCCATCCATGCAGCTGCACAAAAGATTTTCAAATAGAGTGAAGCTTCATGTAACAAACAATGTTTTGAAATTCTACTTTAAAAAAACATTGCTTTGTTTGTTCAGAGAAACAAATTTAATCTGGCCCTTCAAATGAATACTATGATGCCAGATAAAAATTTGTACAAGCAGAAAATCATAAACTCCACTTTTTCTTAAAGCAAAAACTGTAATTCTTCTGTTTTTTGTGTATTAGTCCTTTATTTCCATTAGCCCCTTTTGTATTTCTTTGTTATTAACACTATGACTAATACAAACCTGTCTAGGGCCAGAAACTGCAAGCTTTAGCAAAAAAAAAAACAAAAACCTAAAAAGTTTTTCTCAAATAAAGGTTTATTTTTCAAGTACAATTAAAAGCATGATTCTTAATGGTTTAGTTGTTTAGAAACTTTTTGGGATAAACCTGAATGTTGAGAGTTTTCTCTTGGACATAGAATTGGAAATAAGAAGCATCTAAATTCTTATTCACATAGCAAGTAAAGACACCATTGTCAGATTTATAGCTATGTTATCTTTAAGAGTTCTCCTGTTCTTTATTCTCTAACTGTAGTAATGTCTAACAAGATTGTAAAAGAAAAAGAAACAACCACTTGTTAAATTCAGAATTAAAATAAAAGATGTAGTATCATCTCCTGTGTACTATAACCATCATGACATTGTTTATTAGTCATCCTGGAAAAAATGATATCTAATTTGGTTCTGTTACCCACTACATAAGTATCTGCATTTTTTTATTACACAGAAGAGTTTCATATGCAGTGTAATCTTTCCTTTTGACAAAAGAATAATAAATAAATCTCAGTCTCTTAATCTAGATTTTCCTTTCCCAGCAGTGACTACAATTGAAACTTTACCTACATTATGCTACAGTGATCAACAGTCTTTTGTTATAGATTTCCTTGTGTCAAGAGAGGCTTAGGTCAGAATGAAAGGACTACATACCACATTCCCATGGGATATCCCATGGAATAATATTGACTTTATTCATCCACTGTCTATGATGAATTCTTCATCCTACATGATCAAGACTTAGAATATGAGTTCCTAATGAAGCATTCCCCCATATTTACTCATTCACTTCGATATTTTAAACTTCTAAGTTTTACAGTATGTCTTGAAGGGATTTTCTCCCAATAAAGAAATGAAATAACTAAAACACAGTTGAAAAGTGATAGCCAAATAAGTGAATAATGATATAAGTGAATAATGCAATCTATATATACGAGTGCTTTCTGCATCTTCTCTGGGTAGAGGCCATTTAAAGTTGAATAGGACAAGCGCTTTTCATAAAAGTCTAAACCAATAATATTGGGACATAACATTTCTCAACTTTGGATCTCTGATGTCAGAGGAATGAGCTTTGATTGGAAGGCTTTCTACTTTTATTTACAGTTAATAAATTTCTCCCAAAGCAGAACATTTTGCCTAGCAAAAAGTAGTTCTTACGTAAAATGTATTTTTTTTATGCTTGTAAAAAATTTATAATGACCTACTCCATTTTAGATTATCTGTAAAACTTGCCTTCTGACTGAAGCCTTTCCATCATGCTGATAAGATTTCTTCTTCATCATCTGTTTCCCAGTCAGTGTTCACTAAGGACAGAGTTTGAGGTAAACTTATCATCTCTGTCCTGAAGAATTTCCCCTAAATGGCCATCAAAGCTCGCAGCCTGTCCGTCCGCAAGCACACATCAGATAAATGTTCCCATTTCATCTGCTAGGTACGTCCCCCAGGTAGTTCAATTTTCATAGAAATTTCTTGCTTTGTGACAAATTCTACATTCTTATTTCTTGTTTTCCCACCTGAAGAGCACATCGTTTAAATAGGCATTGTACACTATAATAAGACAGCAATCTTCTCTATCTTCCCACACACAACATGCACTATGAGCCCTTTCACACACTATGTGGATAGGGTTATAAGTCAAGTAAGAACTTAGGAGAAGGGTTGGGTGTTAAGATTCGAGAAAAAATTTAGCAATATGTAGGGGAAAAAAATAAACAAGAGGAAATAAACAGTGCAAAGCGTGGGGTGAGGAATTTATATGAGTAAAAGAGTAAGACAATAGGGAAGAACTAGGAATGTGAAGGTCTGCCAAAACAGTGTAGTCACGGTAGATTACATAATGCCACTAAGATGGAGTGGTGAAGCAAAAAGAAAATTGAGGAGCGCGGGCAGTGATAGACTTACAAAAAGAGAAACATGGGCGATAACCAGTGGAACAGGTAAAGAGAAAAGATTATTTTGACTGGGATAAAACAAGAAAGGAAAGAGACAAACATGGTATTTGTCAATCAAATAGAAGAGTAACCAAGGTCAAGGTCTATAAAGAAGGAAAGTTTGTAGGCTGATTTATGATGGCTAATCTCATTGTTCAGTAAGCCATTCAAAAAGTCAGGAGTCATTTACAATGTTCTTGTCAAGATCTTCTCTTATACTCTATCAATTGCCTAAATGCCTTCAAATTTTACTTTGCTTCAAATATGGATCATAGCTTTGATGCATTTTTTTAACTTAATTTTTTTGCCTTTCTTTTTCCCCACTATTTACCTTTATCACACCTGCAGGAGAAAATGCTAATAACTATTGAGTATTCTTAGTTGCAGAAAACAGAATCCACTCTAGCTAGTGTAAATCAAAAGGCATTTTGTATAAGTTCACAGAATTTTCTGGAGGCCAGAACCAAGTGTGCACACTATACTGCCAGATTTCCCTCGAGTGGTTATTCTGAGGACTCTAAGTGTAGTGGAACAGGACATGTTTAGTGAATAGACATTGCTCTAGGGGAAGACTTCTTAACCTTTCTTGTGTAATAGATCCTCTTTGACAGTCTGTGAATAATATCTCTGGACTTCTGAAAAAAAACATACATTTCGGGCTGGGTGCGGTGGATCACGCCTGTAATCCTAGCACTCTGGGAGGCCGAGGCGGGCGAATTGTTTGAGCTCAGGAGTTCGAAACCAGCCTGAGCAAGAGCGAAACCCCTGTCTCTACTGAAAATAGAAAGAAATTAATCGGACAACTAAAAATATATAGAAAAAATTAGCCGGGCATGGTGGCACATGCCTGTAGTCCCAGCTACTTGGGAGCCTGAGGCAGAAGGATCGCTTGAGCCCAGGAGTTTGAGGTTGCTGTGAGCTAGGATGACGCCACGGCACTCTAGCCTGGGTAACACAGTGAGACTCTGTCTCAAAAAAAAAAAAAAAAAAAAAAAAAAAAAACCATACATTTCGTTCAGTATTTCATCACTGGTGTCAGAAACAGTGACTGGCTCACAGCCTGCTGGAAAAAGTATTTTGAATGAATGAATAAATGGTAGGTGTTATTAAATTAGGTATCAGATATTACATAATTATAATTACAATTATACATCTATACATACGAATTTCACTCAAACACTATAAACTCCTGGTGGGGGGGGGGGTAGTGGGGAGATATGCTTGTATTCACCTTCTTTTGTTTTGTTTCAAAGTATTGTCAGTTTGCTCCTATTGGGTACATAAGGAGGTCCTATTCCTAGTGGGCTGAAAAGTGCTCACTCCCCTCACCTTCCACTCCTATTCCATCTAACATTCTTCGAAAATATTTCCATTTTAATGTTTCTATGTTATCACTGTTTGTATGTGTGTTACAATGTTTTAAAACATAAAGAAACAACAAAATTACCATGTGGATTGAAACTGCTTGATCACGAGGCCCCTCCGTGATTAGAGGAATTGAATGAAACCAGCGGACAGATGGGCGGAGGAATTTATTCAAATTTCCCTTTGTGGTGTCGGTAATTTCAGGTCTGTATTACACTAGGCGTGAAAAGGTCGTTATTGGGGGGAGCACGCGAGCTAGCCCTAACCGGCGGGATGGAACCCACAATCCCAAAGTCATCAGCACCACGGCCTTACTAACCTAGCCAACCAACCAACGCTCAGAACCGCCGCTTACTCTGTACAACCTCAAGCAGCATTTTTTGATATGAAATATCTTTACCTAAGACATAGAAATCTTTCAACTCTTCTTCCACCCAGCCCCATCCGCGTTAAAGGAAAAAGAAAAAGAAAGCTTCACTTTTGTCAAGGATGAAGCTTGACTTTCAGGAGAAACAGTTTTCTCAAACCTGGGAATTCCAATTGGAAAGATACACTGAAGCGGTCAGAGATGGGCTCTTTACTTCCTCCGGCGAAAACCCAGAAAAACTAAGTGGAAAGTTAGATCTTGCCCTCAAAACATAACAGAAATTCAACGATTAGGACAATATCTGATTTCCGGGTTTCTGTTAAGGATGGCTCTTAAAAGAAGGGAGTGTTTCTACTGAAAGGAAAGAGGAGTAACACATTAAGAATTTACTATTTGTCAGGTATTTTGCTGGATATTTTATAAACAATATTGGTTTTAATGCTCACCATTGTTCTAAACCAGGAATTAATATCTCCATTTTACTAATGAAGAAATTGAGATTCGTAGTGAGCCAATGGGAAAGCCGGAATTAGAATAGATGATCCTTGGTCTCCAAGGTCCATGCTCTTTTCTGTTTAGCCACCCAGTCTATAGGTTCTCTCAACTTTAAAGTGGTCAGAATTCAGTATGCAATAAAATTGGCATTTCAAATCAGTGACGAGACGGATTACACAATAAATGGTGTTGATAATGAGACCGGGCTAGAAAAAAATTCAACATGAAAAATCTCTAAGATGAACCCAGGAAATAGTACTGGGCAAAATCTTGCATAAACAAATGAGGAAGTCAGATCTGAGGTAAAACAATCAACGGAATCTTATGTAGGACTGGTAGAAAAGAAAATAAATTGAACTTGGAAATGAATATGGTGTTGTGAGAATAAAATGGACCTACTCTTTTAGGTTAATCCAGCATTGCTATACCATAATTCAGCTATTGTTTTTCAATATTTTATATTTAAAGATAACTGTTGTACCTAACATCTTATACAGCAATTATTATGTGCCTGGCACTATTTATATGCTTTGAATGAATTAACATATTTAAACATAGCAAATAACTTATGAAGTAGGTATTATAATAATGCTCATTGTAAAGATTAAAAACCGAGGACAGAGTTTAGAGTCAGCATTCTGGTAGCACAGCTCTAGAAAACTTTCTTTTAACTAAGTCATTACACTGCTTCTTAAAATCAAGTCCATCATTTTGTCAGTGGATGACCATATTCTGAGGAATCCTCATATTCAAATAAATTTATGGCATCCTGATTTATGCCCTACAATGTTAATTGTTCCAATTTTCAATTAATAGTAATCGCCTCATCACTAATATTGTATTTGGACTATAGAACTGATGACTCCTATCCTAGATAAGGAATTCTGAGCATCAAGCATGTGCATTCCACTACCATAAGAGGGAGATGCTTTCTAGGAAGTTTATTTTAATTATTTAGTAATTTGCTTCCTTTTCTTTAGTTCCCCAATAAGGAAAGAAGACATATTGAGTGAAAAGACTCTAGAAATTGATTAATTCATTCTTTTCCCTTCTTTATTTCATTCTGAATTTTTTTCTTGTTACATTATACAAGTATTACATATAAGGATTCATTGTAGAAAATGTAGAAAGTGTGGCTACACACACACAAAAAAGCATGGTCCATAATCCCACCTTTTAAATACAATTACTATTTAGCACATTTGTTGAATGGTCTTCAAAATATATATGTATACATGTTCACTGGGTTTACATTTTTAAAATGTTTTTTAAAAAAAATATAAAGTCAAACTTACAGAGGAAGTGAAAAATAATACAAAGCACTGTTATATTCTTGTCATCCAATTTTGACAATTTTTAACACATTTTCTATGTTTGGTCTCTCCAGCTTTCATATATGCTTATTTTTTTTCCTGAACCATTTAAGAGTTAGTTGCAGGTGGAATATTTTTAAAGAGAAAATATTCATGTACACACATTTTTTGTACTTTAGTTTGTCACTTAACAATATTTCCTTCATGCTTTTTCATGAGAGACAACTGATTGTCATACGGAAAAGTGAGAGATCAGTAAATATTTGTTGAAATTACACATAATTTCCTTGATTATTGAGTAGCTTGGGAGCCCATATTTAAACCTCTTTGAATCTCATATGGCCTAAGAAAGAAAGTGCTTTGTTCACATTATAAGAGAAAAGTAAGAATATCAACTTCACCACCCTTTTTTCCTGGGTTAGAAAAGCCTGCAGTTTGTACAATGAATAAGAAGTTTCCAGATTCAACTCCTGGCTAACAGGGTCAACTCATTTGAAATATAAGCTCTGATTTTGACAGTGTACAAAGTTGAAAGTGTAATTTTACATATTCAAAACATATTAAGAGTAAAGTGTAAATGCAAAACAGTAAGTAAACAACTATGCTGTTTTGTGTGAAAGAATAAAAAAAATAAGAATCAATAAAAAATATTATTTACACTGAAATTGAGGGGTTAATTTGATCAGGTTTGCCTGCCATGCCTGCCTGTGGTCACTTGCCCTGACCCCCTCCCCTTTTCCCACAAAGTTAAAGATCACACACTGCAACTTAACTTTTACTGGCTACTTTATATATAACATTCATAATTTACCATGATAATGGTCCTTTCGGTTGTTTTTCCGGGAACTTGAACCAGTGCCTGTCCAGTTCCAACCAGCTGAGACCACTGACCCTTCAGTTGGGCCTAGTAAATGCACCAGAGATGGCCTTTTGACGTTGGAGGGCTAAAAAATCCCCCCTTCAGATCATGCTAATGTGCCATTTTCTGAAGTCATGTGCCCTTTGAAATGTCATGAACCCCTTCTATACTTGGAGCAGAATAAACCCGTTATTTCATTCTTTTCCCGCCCTGCCAATAGCCTTTCCTTATGTCTTAGAGCACTCCAATCCAATTCCCTAACCCATAAATATCCCTAAGCCTTATCTTCAGGGAGGCAGATTTGAAAGCTGTTCTTGCCTCCTCGCTTGGTAGCCTTATGATTAAGTCTCTTCTCTTTTGCAAAACCCACATCACAGTGATTGATTTATTATGCAAGGGCAAAACGGACCTGGATCCGGCCAGTAACAACATATGTGTGCATAAAGAAAACCAGTACGGATATATGAGAAATTAAGGACAGAATTTATACATGGGAGGTGGTGAGAACTGGGCTGATGGAGACTAAGGATGGAAGGAAAACATTTTTAATATATCTTTCTTAAGTTTCTACTTTTTGAGTCACATAAATGTATTATTTATGCAAAAATCCTTATGTAGAAAAATATTTTAAAAATCATGTATTCTTTTCATGTTGGGATGTGTTCAGAGTATATAAAACAAAGATCTTTGTTATTCTTATTATTAATGTTTTGAAAAAAAATTTTTTCCCATTTTGTCTTGTTTTCTCTTAGACTGAACCGGAGAAAGCAAAATGAGCTAGAGTGAGTCACATCAAACGTACGTGGTTTTACAACTTGTTTTCGGAAGAAGTAATCAAAGAATTCAATATTTTACTCAAAGAAACACTTTCCCACACTGGAACAACACAGAAGCCAAGACGGTTGTGCTTCTGCGTTGTCAGGTCTCCAACGCCTGGTTTTATGGGTGGGCAGCGAGAGAACCTGGACGACCCTCTCAAGATCAGTTGAGCGGGCTCTACCACTGGAAGGTGGAAAGGGAGCTCTATAGAATGGTAATTTCAGGCTCACTTTTTTTCAGCACGTTAAACCTGGATAAGTGCAGTTAGGCTAAGCGGCGATGTGTGATACGCTCTTTTTTTGGAGCAAAACACACCTCTTAGTCTTAGCCCACACGGGACTCGAACCCTCGATCTTGGCGTTATCAGCACCACACTCTAACCAACTGAGCTAACCGGCCACAGCGATCGCCAGCTTTCCCTTCCAAATTGTTAATTAGTCTCAAACGGCATTGTTTTACCAAAGTTTATCCTAAGAAGCTATTTCATTCATTCTCTTTCCCATCTTTCCCCCGCCTAGACAGGGGATGGGGGACTCCATATTTACTTTTGACAAACCTTTCTTCTTCCGGGGAAAGTCTTTCTTAAACTGCCAATTCTGATCCCAGAAGATTCAGGTCAGCGTTCCCAAGCGGGACTTCCTGCCTCCTACCCGGGCTAGGCCCGAGCCGAACCTGAAGCTGCTCCAAGCCTGAGATCGAGGTGAGCGGATCAGGGAACCGACCACGAAGCTGTGGCAGGGCTCAAAAGACTCCGCTCCCTCGCGAAGGGTGCAGATTTTTCTCCGTTCCTGGAGACCATTCTAGGCAGGTTGGCTCTTCCCGGAGGGTTCAGGACCCGGAACTACATCTTCTCCCAGCCTGATTTCGTGGTGGTTCCGCGGTTACCAGTACCCTGAATTCTCAGCTGCGCGCTGCAGACCTGCGCCTCCGCGAGCAAGAATCACAGACTTAAATCTGCAGTGCCGGTCACCAGACAGTTGGTGGCGCCCGAGCGAGAGCTGAAGTCTGCGAGTCCGAAGGGACAGTGGAGATTGCCTCTCGAGCATCTGACCCCGCCCCGTCTCGGGGCAGAACCCGGATCCCCAAATGAATAACAGGAAATGTCAATCTAGGGCATGTCCGAAGTCAGGATCGTTATCTTCACGGGAGAGAAATTCCGGGATCTGAAAGGGGAGGAGGAACCGAGGCCAGGGTGTGACAACTCACATTGCGAGGTGTGCCGCTCCTGGCCGGGCCTGATCCACCTGCTGGCAGGTGTCAACCCAGGGAAGGGCCCATAGAGTGGCTAATTCCTGATTTACCCTCTGCTTTTTTAGCAAGATTCTACTTCTCCCCTCCTCCTACCACGACTGTTTCTCTTAGTTAGGGGAAGTAATATTTTCAAAAGTTAATTGGCCTATGTACATGTTAAATGCCCTGATTATGTTTTCTTCCTCCATTTAGACGTATATGCATGCATACATATCTATACATTATTTGGTCTTCTTTAGATATGCACTACTAGTGTATAACGTTTGATATTCACGTTTTTTTCTTAGAAATGGGAATCATATCCTTTGAGTAGCCAAATTTGCCATTTATTTTCTAACTTTCCATATTAATTCATTGAATATCATAAATTAATTTTTAATATCATAAATTATAATTCTTTAATATCACAAACCATAAATTATTTCCCGTGGCCTTTAGCACCTTTCACTAACTTTGTACGTCTTTTTAATCAATGACTAAATATTTTATCTTGTGTGGTGAAAATACTGAAAGTTTTCAGCGCAGAATGTTATTATTATTATCATTACTGTTATTGTTTTACTAGGGCACTTGCTATGGTAAATGATCTCTGAAAGACTGGGCCATATTTAGACTCACTTTGACCTCAAGAGAGCAAAGTAGGCATCAGTCACTTGTTTTTTGTCATAGGTCAATTGCCTGGGAAACAGACACTGAGATGGAGATTTGTGTGAAGACAGTTTATTGGGAATGCTTTCAAAATGAACACCTGTGAGAGGGTGAGGAGGGCAGCACTGAGAAAAGCAGAAGGTGAACTCAACACAGTTGCAACAGAGGCCCCCGCCCATCTCAAAGGTGTGTTTGAGTCTGGACAGGCCCTTCAGAAATGTCCTTAATTATGGTGGGTAGGTGGGAAGGGCAGACCTATGTATTCCTCCATCCAATCATTGAATTTGAGCTGCTCCTGGGGTAGGGTGTTACTTTGAGCAAGAAGCATCCTTCCTGCAAAGGTAGTTCTGGGAGAGAGCCCCATCTGTGAGCCATTGGTATAGTCAACATTCTCGTAGCTGAGAAATGAGTGCCACCACCTAGAAGGGGGCATCTGACAGATACACCATACATCCTCACAGTTCTTTTCTTATAGCAACCAAGTGTCAGACGTGCTAATCTTTGACCAGTAACCCCTACTTCTCCATGCTAATAGAGAAGAGAGCAGGTGTGATTAAAACAAAATGATGGTTACTAAAAGTCAATTCATTTTTCCTTTGGGTTTGACAAGGGTCCCTGCGTGGCCACTAGAGCTTACAGTGAGTCTAGAGGCAGCCATGTTGGGATAGTTTCCCAAGGGAGGTGGTCATTTGAATCCATCCCCTGTATTCACCCTTCCAACAGAAAGTTCTTCTTTGATTTTGACTGAGGCCCAGATGTCTGTTTTTGTTTGCTTGTTTTCAAATCACCTGAAAGACTAGTTACTAGGATTGTTGCAATTTATAGAAGTGTGAAATTATATCTAAATAATATATAACTGGATCAAGCCCCAGGACTGGCTCAGTGGCTTGGCTGGTGAAAGCGTCTGTCTAGTAAGCAGGAGATCCTGGATTTGAATCCCAGCAGGGCCTCTACCTGAATGTCTTTCATGCTTTTTGTAATTTCACATGGTATAAAGTAATATCACTGGTTAAAAAGGAATCAACTCGAATTTACACCCAATGAATCTTCTAATACTCAGGCCTTAAGCTTTGCTGGAAAATTGGGACACTTTGGACAGAAGTGGAAAGTGAACAAATTCATGAAAAGCATTTCCAATACATGCCAAAAAACCTATAAGGCTTGGAATAATTGTCCTAACAGCATAAGATTAGCACTGGACAAGTAGTCTAGCATAGTGAGGCTTGCTCATTTGTCCTACCATTTGAGATAGAGTGATGGAGAATTAATAGCTTTAGAAATAGACCCTTTCATATATTCTTTGGACGTGCCTGATTACTGGGAGAGATTTAAGTGTTCTGCGACCCCAGAACCCTCAAAGCACCTGGAATAGAGTTGGCACTCAATAACGTTTTTACAGGGGACCATTAAATAGCTAATGGCTTTTCTAATTTTAAAGCAATGTATAGAAGTGAGTATCAATTAGCTTTGGAGAACAATGAAGACATTGACCTATAGTCAGTGGTAGAGAGTTTAAATCCTCCACCTTTACATCTTCCCAGCTACTTTCTAAACCTCCTAGTAAACCTATAGTTTCCCTTTGCATTGTTGCTTAGTCCTATTTTAAAGGAAGGTAAATAATAATAATAAAAAGAAATGGCTAAGAAGTCTAATTTAAACATTAAATTGAGTACCGTAATACCTGTTCCCCCTCTTTGAATGATTCTGGACTTAGGACATCACCAAAATTTTTGAAAAGAGGAGACCGTAATGTCATCTTAATAGAAGAATCATTAGGGACAAAATTGATAAGATATCTAGCAATAGGATGGAGACAAATGAAAAATGCATTTTGAGACCTGAAGTCTTAGAGTCTTTTCTAGGCAGACTTTTACATTAAAGATCTAAAAAAAGACATTAAACCCTGAAGAGCATGGTGTTTCTGTTTTATCCACTGTGTTTCTTTTGGTGTTCTAAGCTGTATCTTCAAATCATATGTCAGTCTGTACAAATGCCCACTCCCCCATCCTTAGTAATGTGCACAGAATTCAGCAAGCAATGGATTGCGTTTCAAAAAGCTTCTTACTCCTTACCGTACATAATGGCCCAACAGATTGATTATTACTTCTTTGTTAAGCAGGTGAGAGTGCAAATGTGTCAGAACATTGATGTTTTAAAAGACCACTTAAAGTAGAATTGAATCTAATGTAGTGATATTTATGCTCCCCTATTAGAGTTGAGTTCTTAAAAGTACTTAAAAGTGCTAAATTATAGGCCGGGCGCGGTGGCTCACACCTGTAATCCTAGCACTCTGGGAGGCCGAGGCGGGCGGATCGTTCTGAGCTCAGGAGTTCGAGACCAGCCTGAGCAAGAGCGAGACCCCATCTCTACCAAAAATAGAAAGAAATTAATTGGACAGCTAAAAATATATATAGAAAAAATTAGCCGGGTATGGTGGCACATGCCTGTAG
>RJWJ010011793.1:0-43505 GCA_004363605.1 Indri indri | reverse complement strand
GGCTGATGTTCTGCTACCCTGCAGATGTAAGCCCCCTGGCAGAGGTCCACATGCTGGTCCACTCCTCTGCTCACATGCTCCCTCTCCCAGGATCCTTCCTCCTGCCCTACAGCCTTCCTACACTGAACATTATTTCTTTTTGGTTATGACTGACACCGTCAAAAGTCCCATAACAGGCACTTCTTCTAGCAACCATGTATTTCTACAAAATACACGAACCTTTTCCAACTGAAGCACGAGATACTCCAGTGGCATCAGGCCACTTTGTTTGAGGTTTGTGCTTATTTGGTAAGGTTTACATTTTTTTCCTTACTGTGGAACACACAGTTGGATAACAGGGAATCAAATTTTACTTACTGAATGAATAGCAATTGGTATATTTGTCTAATTTAATAATGCTTAAAAATGAAATATGCTTTACTCTGTCAGGGCAAACAAAGGCTCACATTTAAAAGGACTTGCTTTCTACTCTATCTGACTTCTTCATATTCCCTTCTCCCCATAATTTTAGCAACAGCCCTGGCCCTGTCCTAGTACTATAGTTAAGTATTTTTCATATTTCCATTTGTTTGATGACTAAAACCACCTTATGAAGCAGAAACCATTATTATAACAGCTAAAGAGCCTGAGATTTGGAGACCGGCTCCTTAGTCAGGGTGTCAGAGCCTGCAAAGCAGCGCTAGGAATCCAGGTGTCTTCTTCACCTTCCCGTGTGGCGTCTGTCACTGCTGCACTACAAAGCTTCCTTCTAACTTGTTTAATCCTGCTGGCCTGGCGTCCTCACGCTTTCCTCCACATAGGGCAGCACTTCTGTTCTTCCGCGGAGATGAAGAGTTGTCAAAGCTGAACCAGAAACTTTAACAAAGGGAACTCCTAAATACAAACACCATTCAATCTCCACACAGATCATGCTCAGCTCTTACAAATTCTCACTGAGACAGTTTTCAATGAGTCTTCCCTGACGAGATCACTTTTCAGCAAAGGAGGAATTGCCAAAGGGAACAATGTTAATGAATTTGTGTTCCAAGTAACTCTGAATAAGTTGTTGAGCTTCTGTAAACAACAGTAAACATTTAGACACAAGAGCAATGGCTGTCAGGAGCCAGCAGAGTCGCCAGGATGCTCTGTCTGACTGACCTCATCCCCTTTTCAATAGGGTTCCTTGACCAGAAGATCAAGGGTAGCCTTAGAGCACACACAAGATTAAGCTTCTGTGAAGAGAGCTGGGCATTTTAAAATCCAGAACAAAATGGGAATATGAGTCTAATGACAGTGGCTAGATGGTTTCAAAACTGGCTGACCCATCATAGCCAGGGTATTGCTCATGCACACATTTGTTCAACACACATTTCTTGGGCTTGTGCTGGACTCTGAGAATACAGTATTGACCAATGAAGCAATAGATATAATCCCCCCCACACACCCCTGCTGATGGTCTATGGTATTGGAGCATCTTTGTCAACCTGGGAGAAAATCTCTAGGCCCTGGGTTTAACCACAGGCCTGTCTTCAGTCTTTTCTTGTTTAATATTTCTGATTAAAGACAAATGAATGTAGGCTTATTCAATTTTGAAGACAAGAAAAAGCTGTAAAAAACCAGCAAATTCATTAGAAGATGTAATTACAATCCCAAAATACTTTGGGGGGCTGTTAGTGAATAGGGCTAAAGCAAGATGAAATCTGATGGGGACAGATTTACTGTCCTATGTCAGAGTTCAAAACACCAACTACTCAAGAACAGGATGGGGGACCCTTTTTTAACAGCAACCTAAAAAAACCTTAAGATTTTAGTTGCGTTTGAGTTCCGCAGGAAGAAAGGTGGGGATGTAAAAGAATAACTGGGGAATCAGGAGACATGGATTCTAGTTCCAATAGCAAGGGGAGGAAAGGCATCGAATTTGGGGACTTGCCTTTCTCATCAGAACTTTAGGGGACTGAGCCAGGACACCTCTCAGGTCCTGCACACCACTGTGTCCCCAGCACCTAGCACAGTGCCTGGCACATAGAAAGCACTCCCAAGTACTTGTGAATGAATGACGGTGCTAACAGAAATTCTACAAGTTAATACTATAATGTGTTCCTCTCCTCCAACAGAGACACATTCGCACTCTCACACACACACACCCAATACACTCCTGAGTTCAAGGAACAAAAAATTTCTTGGCAAAGGGATCATAATTCCGTAGCCACATATATGTTTCATTTTAAAAGGATCATTGACAAGTCAGATTTAAGTCAGAAGAGGGTAACCCAGTTGATGAAGGGTGTATCATCTCCCACAATGATCGGGTGAAACAGGGGATGAAGGAACTGGGGGTGTTCTGTTCTGGGGAAAATAAAAGCTCAGGGTTGTGGTAGATGCTTTCAAATATTTTGAACAATATGTAAGTATAACTCCAGAAGGCAAATGGGAAACCAAAGATAAAAATTAGTAATCAACATTGATTACTAGAATGAGCTGTTCTTTACCAATGAAAATCTTCAAGTGGCTTTCAAGAATGTTACAGAGGTTGATTCGTTTTTGAGTTTTGAGTTATTCCAAGCAACTTCTAAGATCCCTTCTAATGCCAAGATTCCACAACTTTGTTATTTATAATGTTTAAAATGTAGTATACATTTCTGTATAGGGTCTCATTTTTGGATAAATTTTTTAAACCGGTCAATTTTTAACAATGAATCTAAAGTATTGACTGAGTTTAAGAAAAAAAACCCACATCGAGTACCACTCCCTGGTTGTCATGCAGTTGTAAGAGGACTGTGAGTATAAATACCCATGCTCCATTACAATTTCCCAATTCTTCCCTTGAAACCCCTGATGGTTGCATTCTGAGATGTGTGGGAGAATGTCTTTCATTCAAGCCTCATTAAAATGGAAGCCTGATGATGCTTCAGTGTTGAAGTAGAAGACACCAGGGTTTTTAAAGGACATTTAAGTAAGACATACTATATACTGTTTGCAAAAAAAAAAAAAAAAAAAAAAAAACTACATTCTTATAGGTAAAACAATCCCTGTCTATGGGAATCTTTCAGAGATTTCTAGCTTATAGCATGATTTCTGGGTTTAGAATGAGAAAAATGAAGAGCAGGCAAAAAGCAGCAGGACTTGAGAAGGAAAATTTAACTGCAATTTTCTTTTTTGCTTTTGCCCTATCTGCATTTGTATCCAATAACAACAACAACAAAATATCAGTCTTGATAATTTGCAATACATGTAAGGATTTTCAGCAAGTTTTTTTTAAGGCATAGCAGGCTTTGGGGTGCTACAGAAGTCTATAGTACTTACTTCTATGGCAATTTACAAAGCACATTTCACAACACCACAAAACATTGTTACCATCAATCCCATTTTCCAGAGACCTGTGCAGCCCAGGTAGAGATACACCTGGAATCCAAACTCAAACCCTTCAAGTTCCTTCTGCCAGGGCACAGTGCCCACAGGAGAGAGAAACCTCACACCACAGCCTCTTGAGAGTCCTGGGCAGGGAGCAAAGAAGGCAGCAGAAGCTGATGCACCTCTACGCTTGGGGTAGGCAGTCTGAGAGCACCATTTGACAGAGCAGCCAGTGGGAAGCAGCAACAGGATGACTGGGTCTAGGGTACTAGAAAACTGGAGCAAAGCAAAGACCACACAAGTCAGCAGCAAGACTGACCTGAAAGCTGGGCTTTCTGTAACTGTTTTGTTATGAACAGCTTTACCCATTGGAGGAAGGGGACAGGGGAAGCTGCTCTGGTAAACATTTCTTCCCATTATTGCCCTAAATTAGGAATACTATAGATCTTTGCCATTCTTGTCATTCAAGCTAAGTCATCGATTACCTTTCCCTTAGTTATTTAAGGCTATTTCATTCACTTATTTGGTATTCTGGACCTGTGCTAGAGGCTGGGGCAGCAGTGGGGAAGAAGGAGGACAAGCCCTGTCTTCGAGCTGTTGACCCTCAATGTAGAGAGTATGGTGGGAAGTTCACAACTCCAACTTTCAACTGAAACTCATGAGTGAAGCCCACCTGGAGAAGATGGGGCAGACCTCCCAGCTCTAATGTTTGTAAATTAGTGATTAAAGCCCACGGGAGGGAGCCGAGTTTCCACTCTCAGAATGTGCTGATGACCAATAAAGTAGCAAATTACAGAATTTCTATTAACACAGAACGAAGGAACTATTTAATAATAGTAAGAGATAAAAATTGACGATAATTTTTCCTGTTAGGAGTGGGTAACTCCATCCTTTAAAACAAAGTCTGTAACCAACACAGTAGCCAAATATAGTTCCAGATAAGATACATGGTTTGAGCCCTCACTGTCATACCACAGGGGTAGGTGGCTACAAAATTGCGAAATGCTTTAACAGGAGCAGTACTTCTTCATTCTAACTTTTAAGAGCCTGTTCAAAATGCACAGCTTGAGAGTTTAGCAGAAATCCATGTTCTAGCCGAGGATGGGCAAACTTTTTTTTTACCCCCATAAAAGGACAGATAGTAAATATTTTCTTTGTGGACCATTGGGTCTCCATCTCAGCTACTCAATTCTGCTTTTGCACAGAAAGTTAAGCCATAGACAATGATTTCCTAGTTCACTACTTGTGTTCAGGGTCAGATACACATGGTATGGGAAACAATGATAATATACTCTCTCTGGTTTTTATTCCCTAATGTCTCAAAGCTTCAAGGAGCGCAGGTTATCTCCCTAGACAAATCATCCATCCTGCAGCCTCTTGGGGCCCCAAACTGGGGATGCTCTGTGGCTTCATCTTCGCCTAATCTTGATGCACCCCCTACAAATTGCCATACTTCTAGCTCATACTCTCATCTTCCCCTATCGTCTAATTCACAATATACCCAAAGTCCTGATAATAAAAGCAAATCAATATTTATAATATGCAACTTTTTATTAAAATAAAATCATTGTTCATACTCCTAATAAAGATGTTTGCCAAAGAGCCCACTGTCAAATGAACTGCAACTTTTGGATGCATCTGTTGTGTAAGGTCATTTAAGAATATATTGTTTGACCCCACATGTCTGACCTCATCCATGAGGCTGTATGGCGTGGCTATCTACCACACAGTGAGCAACAATGATCGATACCTGGAAAAACTGCAATGTAAAAGCTTATTTGGCCTCGATATTATATAGTCATGAAAGGGACAAAGGTATTTCCTAAAAGGGGATTCTACCTGCATCATCCAGTGGTGGATGTCACAAAGCTGGAGGCTGGGCACAGGGAGAAACCAAATCATACATCCAAAGAAGAAAGAGAAAAAGTATTCAATGGAGCATTTCTTAGGGATAAAGAGAGTTGAGTCTGAACTTGAAGTTGAATATGATCCACCAAATTAAGTTTATATAGTTAACTTTTCCTGAAGTATCATGGTATTTTAATAATAATTCAATTCTTTAGAAAATATATATTATCCAAATGGCTTAGTAGAGCTTAACTCTTGTACTTCTTCAAATCCTTCAGGGAAAGAAACATGCTAGAATATACAAAAAACTTTGTAGCTGTGTCAGTAATACTTAAAACCTTGTAACAGGCACTATCATGGGCAGATTTAATCAATTAGGATAATTTTTAAATTAAAAATAAGATGAACTTACCTGTAGAGTTTCAGATGAAATTAAAGCACTAGCTGAAGTTTTTTGTTGTTTTCTGTATTCCATGCTTTAATTAAAACACTCAGATTTGCTGTGAACTACTGAACAGAACAGAAAAAGAATGTGTCTGAGTTGTAAGTTAACACTGGGCACTATAACATCTAAAATCGATGTTCTATACCTAGTACATTGCTGCTGGAACAAGCTATTATGTATCAACCCTTTTTTAATTTTTGGAAAAGCCTTGATCCTCTCTTCACCCTCCAGGCTCTCAAATTACCTCCAACTCTAATCTGGAATTACATATGGACACACTTTTTGATAACAGACTTTATTTTCAGGGCTGGAGTTATCCAGTGGCCATTCATTTAAATGAACATTTTAATCTAAGAGAAAAAAAAGTCACAGACTTTTATCTCCTAGTATCAAATAGCTCCCATCTCTAGACTAATACAAGTTCAGTCACTTGAGCTTTTATATGGCACCGACACATGAGCACAAACTCAGCTCCCTTCCTTTGCCTAAGCCACCTGGGAAAAGCTAAAAAACAAACTCATTTTCAGTTGAAGACTGTAAACTCAAATCTTCCTTATCTTTGAAAACAGAAAAAGAAAAAAAAAAACCACACATGGTTTGGTAATTTCTTCCTTTTCCTGACAAAGCAGCCACCTCCTAAACGCAGGCACTCTGAGCAAATATGCTGGAAACAAAACCATCTCTGTTCTGCAAAGCTCCCTCCCAAGTCCAACAGTGAGAATAAGAAAAGAAAGAATACTGAATGCAACGACTATACCCATGCTTGCTTACTGGCATCATCTCTCACTGCTTGGAAAGTGAGACTCCGTTGCACCTTTCGGATTTCTTTTAAAACGCCTAGTATGCTCCTGAAGACCGCCTCTTACGAATCCTGTAACACCAGCCCCTAGGTTTCCTCCTCTCTCTGTCCAATTCGCCCACTCCCCTCCTAAGGTCCATATTGCTTCCCAATCCCTCCCATGAAGCACCTTCCCACAATTCGGCCCCCAGGCCTTTCCCCAGAGCCCCGGGAGTGCGTTCGGCCCAGGCCTGTTAGGGGTCCACCTGTACCGTAACACTGTCCGCGTCTTCTCCCCTGCCACCGCGGCAAATGCGCCCGAGCCACTCCCCGGGTTTGACGCTGGCTGGAGAGGCGCGGGCGACCGAAGGCAGGGACTGCGCTCAGGGGCGGGGCAGGGTGGACAACATGCGGCCGCGGCCTGGGCCGCTACGCGCCCCGGCGCTCCTCCGCGTTTCTCGAGGCCCCACCAGGCCCCTTCTCCCGCGCTCACCGGTGCGGGACAGCTGCTAGCCGCCGAGGCCCGAGCCCCAGGGCGCGGCGGCTCAACCCCCGGCCGCGCTCCGGAAAGGGCCAAAGGAGTGGGCGGCGCCTCCCTGCCCTGCTGCCCAGGTCTCGGTGTTCCGGAGGATGGAGCGTTTCAGGAAAGGCCGGTCCCGTGGCCACGCCCGCTACCCGGCCCTGGTCTCAACCGCCTCCGGCCACCGCAAGGCCCCGGCTTCACACTCACCTCCCGCACGCGGCGCGCACCCAGCTCCGAAGCAGGCGGCCGGCCGGCGCTCCCGCCCCGCGCGCACACGCATCCTCCCCGCAGCCGCACGCTGGCCGGGCGCGCGCAGACCGCGGGCCGGGGGCGCGACCAAGCCCCCATTGCTCGCGGGCGCGGGCCCGGGCAGCCCGCAGCCCTACGCGCCCGCGCCGGAGCGCCGTCCGGATCGTCGCCGTCACCTCGCATTCGGAGCACGGTAGTGTTACCTATGCATGTACAGTTGAGGCTGGCCAAGGTTAAACCAGAGTGGCAGACCTCGGGCTAGAATTTCTGTTTAATAGCCGCTCCTTTTGCCCCCTTGCCATCTTTCCAAGCTGCGCAAATGAGGGATTTTCTTGTTAAAGTCCAGGCAGAGCTAATTAGGGGAGGAGTAACCTCGAGAGGAGTTCTTTGCTCTCTCAGAAGAAATGCGCGTTCTTCATCCAGAATCGTCGGGGAACGAAGGGTGGGAACCTGTCGGGTTACAATGGTCTGTGTGTGGATGGGAGTCTTAGGGAGTCGCGTGCTCTAATAACTGCCTGTCTAAATTGTCTTATCTGAACAGTTCAAGGAAGTTCTGCTCCACTCTGAGTCGTCACCATCCAGTGTTCCCGGGGAGGAGTGCAGTGGCTTTTAGGCCCGGGAGCTGGGTGGTGGTGTATGGCTTCTGGTTGTACCGGTCTTTGGGTGGAGGTGGTTAAGTTAATCAGAAACAATGCTTCCACTTCTCTATCGGTGCCCATGGAATCCTGCCATCTGACAACTGTTCCCCGTTCTGGTCACTTGGCCATGGGACTGTAAACAGCTTGGCCCCAGCATCGCCACAGGAAAAGTTCGAAGAGTTCAGTGAACACCCGTGTACTGTACACGTCTTCAAGATTAAAACACTGTTTACTGTTTGCCATGATTACTTTCCCTCTCCTAAATACTTAAGTCTGCATTTCCTAAGACTAAAGGTATTCTTCTGCACATCACAATGCCATTATCACACCGAAGAAACTTAATATGAAGGTATCACCTAATATTTAGTCCATATTCAAATTTCCCAAATCGTCAAAAAAAGTCTTATATATTGGTTTTGTAGAAAAATGATCAAGATTCATACATTGCATTTGTTGTTTGTCTTTTTAAATATGGAACTGTCACCCACCTTTTTGTTTTCATGGCATTAACTTTTTGATGTTTAATTGTCTTAGTTTTTTTGTCCTCCTGGTGTTATTTAACTTTTCTTTTAGCTCCCAAATTTCCCGTGAAAGTATAGAGATGTGATTAAAAGGCCAGAATCCTTCATAGGTTACAAAGTGCTCTTCGTATTGTTTCCCATCAGGGAGAACATAATATTAAATGTTAAACACATAAAATCAGTTGTCCACATAGTAATAATCACTAGGGTAAGGAGGTGTCCTCTAGATTTCTCTATTATAAAGAATAATGAAAAATGTATCCCTTTTGTGGTTAATAGGTAATCTGGCAAGTGTAGACAAACTCTTTGGAGGAGAAAGTCTTAAATCTCTGCAAGGAAAACAGAGGTTACACAAGACTATTGTGGAAATGAGATAACACTCCCACAAGATGTCACTCATGGTGAAGTCTCCCCAAGGGTTGATGGATAAGCTAACACGACCAGCCCTGGGTGTGAACACCAGTCTGTGGGAGCATATCTTTGACTCATTCAACCATGCAAGGCACTGTTAGAGGCACCAGAGACAGATCACTGAACAAGACAGACAGGGACCCTGTAAGATTCATGATTTTAGGAGACATAAGTAGGCAGGATCATTTCTGAAGGGTCGTAAGTGCTGTGAAGGTGACAGGAGTGGGATGGGATGGAGAGTGACTCTACAAGCAGGCCACAGGGTTGAAATCTCTGAGGTTCTATTGACATTGTTAGAAAAAATCACTTCAGTAATCAGCTTTGATCGGTTGTCTGTTCTGCTCCACTGGGTGGCTATGAGGTATTTTGACATCAGTTGTGAGCCTTTGAAGACAAATCCATTCACCTAGATAGGTAGAGTAATAATCATCTGGATCATTCTGGCACCTACTACCTCAGATCACCTAGCGGTAGACATACCTTAATGTGTGGTAAGTTGAGTTGAATAATAGCTTCATTCGAAGAGCAGTAAAGCT
Source organism: Indri indri (assembly GCA_004363605.1). Taxonomy (NCBI): domain Eukaryota; kingdom Metazoa; phylum Chordata; class Mammalia; order Primates; family Indriidae; genus Indri; species Indri indri. The sequence continues at coordinate 34,226 of RJWJ010011793.1, read as the reverse complement.
CTGGTTTCTGTGGAGTTTGAGCTACTTTAGAGTTCCTGTGGATAATTCTGGCAAAAGCAGCGATGCTTTCCTACAGGGTCTTGTGATGTATGTTTTAAGAAGATTTGGTAAAATCCAAGAGGAGTTTCCTACATTTACCTGAGCATACCTGGTCTAAACTCCCAGACCCATTCTAATAACAGAAATAAGTCAAGAATATGTAATACTGTATGTAATCTATGCCTCTGGTCATTTGGTCTCTGATTTACATCATAAATATCTATGGGTGTGAGCTTACCTACTTAAGCTCATAAGTTCTGCTAGACAAGAGCTCTCCTCAAGTTTACTCTATGTAGCAAGGACTATTCCACCTCCCACCAGAGAACTCTCTAAGGGCATCATCCATTCCACAGACAAATGTAGTGTTTTAAGCAGATAGCCTGTATCCCCATTTCTCAAAAGAGGGCAGTTTTCGGTAAATCATTCCAAGTCAGTGGATCATATTGACGGTTTTCATTTGCATCAGAAAATTAGTTTCTACCCTTGCCCCTGCCAACTGATCAGAATTTCATCAGAACCAGCATTTTAAGAGTCCAAAAGCTGCAAGACAGTCTTAAAAGTAGGGTAACATTATTTTCGCCACATTCTATTAGCCAAAAGCAAGCACAGGACCATTCAAGATCCAAGGGGAGGGGCCTAGGCAAGGGCATGATCTCTAGGATGTGAGGCTAGGGGCTGGGAGCAGTACTGGGGAGGAGCTATGACACTGCTCTAGGCCAAATGGAGAACTCAGGTGTGTAGTACTGATTGCACTGGTCCTTTGCTCACAATCGAGCGGGTCCGAATTATGAGTTAGCCACTGCCCAAGCCTGGCCATGACCACCATCCCCAATTATAACACAAATATTTGCATCGAGACGGTAAACATGGCCCTGCACTTCTTTTTGTTTCTAGATTCCTTGGCTCAGCTGCTTCTTCCTTATCAAAGCCTTTTTTTCTGCGTAAGGAAAAAGAAAAGGGGAGTGAAATATATATTTAAAAATCATTTATAGTAATTTGAAGGTTCTCTGAAAATAATAGGGGTGAGAATAGGGGTCAAAATGGGTATACGACAAAAGTTTAGATGGTAGCACTGTAAGTCTAGGACTTAGTTGGCACTGCATAAATGTTGAGATCTAAATCATTGTTGTGATTCTTTTCCCGGCTCCAGCCCTGGCGGGTAACGGTGCCATTTGGGGAGGGTAAAGTGCTGCCCAGCTGTGTGCCTTTAGCACAGCCATCCTTCACCACCCCGGGCTGACAGTTCACCTCACTGAGTCAAGGAGGTTCATCAATAACAACTAGGCAGATTCCACTGCAAATAGATTAACAAGCTGAATAAAATAGACCTCTGTATTTGGAAGGATGCTTAGGACATTAATAGCATATTTCATAAATTCTGGGTTTTTTTTTTAATTTTAGGAAAGTTATATTCTAATACCCATTTTTTAAATATTTTGAATGTCCTTTGAATAATCAGCTGTGCTCATAGCTTCCCAAACCTCCCTGGAATGCAAGACGAAGCCATGGACAGTAGATTGGGGGTCAAAAATTCTCCCAAGAAGAATTTTTGAGAAGAAAATATCTAAAACCTTTAAGAAATTAATTCCTTTGAAGAAGTCTCCTTTTTCTTGGTGTAACATTTATCACCTTGTGATTCAGTTATCTACTGCTACCAACCAAGCCATCCCAAAATTTAGTTGCTGGCAAAAATATCAATTTAATATTTCTCACAATGCCGGGGGTTGGTTGTGCGGTTCCTCTGTGGTTTTGTCTGGGCTTACTGACAAGGTTACATTCAACTGTAGCAAGCAGGGGTTGGCAAATTTTCTGTAAAGGACTAGATGGTAAATATTTTAGGTTTTGTCTCCATCTTATAGTCTTCTTTGTTGTTTATTTTTTACACACCATTAAAAACCCAGAGCTATTTTTAGCTTAAGAGTCCTGCAAAAACAGGCCATGGCACATCCCACAGGTTGCAGTTTGCCAGTCCCTAAACTGGAGAGTCAGCTGAGTTGAAGAGCCAAGGTGGCCTCACATGTCTGCTGCCAAGTCCGTGTGGCCTCTCATCCTCCAGTAGGCTACCCTGTCAGTCTGTAGGCAACATCCAGAAGAGTGGAGGCGGAAGCTCTTAAGATTTCTTAAGGCTTGGACATGGGAGTCAACACAAGGTCACATATGTCACATTCTGTAAAGCAAAGCAAATTGCAAGGCCACTCCAAATTCAAGGGACAGGCAGATAGACTCTGTGCCTTGATGGGGGGAGCTGCAAATAATGTGGCCAGAACTAGCTGAACTAAGTGGCAGATTTCTATAATGTGCATTTCCAAGGGACTTAGGGCTGGTGCTGACCTCACTATTAGAGTGGCTCCCAGAGCCCTATTTAAATAACTTCAAATTGACTCATAAAACTTAGAATCTGTGATCTTTGATGGCAGCTATTGTTCTTATTCTCTTCTTTCCCCATACTCCCCTAGCCTGCTTATAATTCTGTGAGCACTCACTTCCCTCAGTACTTGTTTACAGGTGTGTTTCTGCCATGAGATTATCAGCTCCCTAAAGGAAGAGACGGGCCTTACCATTCTGCCTTCTTGTGATGTGTCTTCAATAGAGACGTATGGAATTTAACTGAATATCCTTACTGAGGTTTAAAGTCAAGTTATTTGCTTACTTCACAGAAGCAAAACAAATTTAAGAATCCTGCACTACCTACAAATTCTGAAAAAAAGCACACATTGAAGAGTTACATTTCAAACCTGAATACTATCTAATCAATCAGATGGATAGACTTCCTAGCATTTTCCAAACATAATCAAGAGTTAGGAAGCTATATGCTTAATAATATCTTTGAAGTAGCAGTCGCCTTTAAGGATATATTACATTTTAACCTTAAATTTGTCTACAGATGAAAATCGAAGCATAGCAGCAGTTTATGATATATGCTGTATGTGCTCCAAGGCAGAAGTGATTCTGGAGAGGGTTTCTAATCTGCAGTAAATGCTGCTACTAATTGCTCAGTTGAATTTTTCAATATGTGTTTCCTCCAAAATCTCATCATGACTGTCTTCTTCCACTTGATGGAAAGCTTTGACAAGTTATTATGTTTAGAGGCAGATGTGGTGTATTTCTAATTGATGATTTGTTCTCTTATATTTCTTACTTGACTTTCCACATCTTTCATTCTCTTCAGCATTTTCCTCCAGTGCCTCCTGTCTCACTTAACTTGATGGGTGGTGCTGCCTCTGTGCAAATGCAGTATCTTCAGTCTCTCCTCCACTTCCTTCCTTCAAATTACAAATACATGCAGTGGTCCTAATAACATATATATGGCACTTAAACATTAACAAAGTATATTCATATACACTGTACCAGTTGATTATTAATACATTAATCCTGTGGCGTGGATAGTGTCATTACCATCATTTGGCAAGTAGAGAAACTGTGGAACAAATGTCCCAGAAATACCTGAAACTTAACATGTCCAAGCCAACCTCAGTACCTTCCCATAAAATCTGCTTATCCTCCTGGATTCCTGATTTGGATCAATCGCCCCATTTATCACCAAGTTTGACCCTCAGTTCTTCCTTCTCCTTTATTCCACATGTCCAGTCAGTCACCAAGTCCCTGTGGGTTCTCTCTCTCTCTCTCTCTCTGAGATGCCTGCAGCTGAGAAAGACTCATTTCATATCTAGGTTTGTGTCAGAGCCTTCTGTCTGCTCCCCTGACTTCCAAATTTCCCATCGTGTCCTTCAGATTACCACTAGGGCTGTCTTCCTCAAACCCAGATCTTTCCATGCACTCTTATTTTAAACTGGTCACTGACTCCCCACAGGACACAGTCCAAAGAGCTACAGAGCTCTTGACAGTTTTCTTCAGCCTGCTAACTCCTGCTGTTCTGGGTCCTGCTATGCATGCATTTTCATGTACTGTGTCTTTGTGCCCACTGTTCTCACAGAATACAATTTTGCTCTCTGATTTCCTCCACCCTAGAACCATACCCATCTGACTTACCCATGTCCCACAACCTCTATAGCAGTGCTTCTCAAACATAAACGTGCATAAGAACCACTGAAGGATCTTGGTAAAAGCAGAGTCTCATTCAGTAGGTCCCGGATAAGGCCTCAGATGCTGCATGTTAACAAACCAATTGGTGCTAGTGTAACCATACCAGGATCACTGTCTAATGCATGGCAAGTAAATACACCAAGACACCCAGGTTGCAGCAGAGAAGGAGGCTTATTCGTAAGGCAGCCAAATGAGGAGACAGGAGGAAACCTCAAATCCACCTCCCTGAGGAGTTTGGGGCTAGGGATTTCAAAGGGTTTGGACAAGTATTGGGCCAAGGTGTTGGATCATTGAGTGGCTGAAGAGTGCAGGTGAAGTCATGGGATAGGGAGATGAAGACTATGCATTCTCATGCTGATTCAGTTCCTCTGTGGGGGTTCTCCAAACTGGTTGGCTTCAGCTGTTCTATGGGAATTCAGGATCTGAAAAAATCTCAAGCAATTTTTAAACAAAGGCCTTATGATTCTAACACCAGAGATCCTATTTATAGGAACAGTGGGGATCCAAATGGTCAGTGTCTAATGCTATGAGACTTTTGGTTATGAGGAAGTGGACCAAAGCGCAGTCTGATTAATGCTTAATTATAGCTATATTTCTGTCCAGAACCTGGCATGTAATTCTTGTTAACCCTGTGAGGACAGTTTCAATAGGATACTGCTAGTTGTTAAACTACACTTTGAGGAGCAAGAGTCTAGAGCCTCACTCTCCAGTAGAACTTTCTGCAATGATAAACATGTGGACTGTGTTTTCTGATGCTGTAGCTACTAATCACATGTAGTTATTGGGTACTCGAAATGTAGCTAATGAGGCTGAGGAACTGAATTTTAAAATTTACTTAATTTAATTGCAACATGTGGCTAAGTGCTCACCACACTGAACAATGCAGTTCTATAGGAATCCCTTTTCTCCTTCAAAACTCAGTTCATTCAGACTTCTGCTTTTTGGTCAGCACATAAGAATCTTGGAAGCCACCACTCCATCCTAACAAGTAAAAAGCTAAACAAACTGAAAAATCATTAACTCTTTTTATATTTTTCAGAGAAATTAGGTCACAGGGCAAACTACTACCCCCAAAATTGGAGAGAAAGACAAGTGGATATAAAAAACTGTAACTTACCAGAGCATAAACCTATGAGCTGAAACCTCCATGGGAATAAGTGCTGCAGTAGGAAAACCGAAACTGTTATTGATGATTTCTGGAGACTCTGTGTGGGCAAGTCTGAGAGTTAAAAATTTCAGGTGGACCCAGCCATGGTAGGGGAAGCCCACACTTTTGCGTGTTTTAAATCCTGGAGTTCTATCAGGTTCATATAGAGACTAATCAGAGAAAAATCCCCTGGTTTTTCTAGCAGGTGGAGGGAAAAAGGAACCATTTTGAAATATGCCAGAGCATCCTGTTCTTCTTAACAAGACTTTTTCTCAGGAGAAAGTAGTTAACTAGGCCAGGCACAGTGTCTCACACCTATAATCCTAGCACTCTGGGAGGCAGAGGCAGGAGGCTCGCTCGAGGTCAGGAGTTTGAGACCAGCCTGAGCAAGAGCAAGACCCTGACCCTATCTCTACTAAAAATAGAAAGAAATTAGCCAGACAACTAAAAATATATAGAAAAAATTAGCCAGGCATTGTGGTGCATGCCTGTAGTCCCAGCTACTTGGGAGGCTGAGGCAGGAGGATCGCTCGAGCCCAGGAGTTTGAGGTTGCTGTGAGCTAGGCTGATGCCATGGCACTCGATCATGGGCAACAGAGCGAGACTCTGTCTCAAAAAAAATAAAAAAAATAAAAATAAAAAAAAATAAAGTGGTTAACCAGAGCCTAACCTGGTAGAGTTTTATCAGAGCCAAACTGATCCGGGGGAAGGGAAATACCCAACTCTAGCCCACTCCGGCCATCCTGTCTTACCTAAGGTGTGGGAATGGAGTGGGGGAAGAGAACTGAGAGGCATTTGTCCAGAGGCATAGGCTTATATCCTAGGACTAATCCTAGGACTATAGAATGCTTCCCCCAACCCACCTTACCATCACATCAATAAAGGCACACAGCATTTTCTTTAATCGAGCACATCATATCCAGTTATCAAGGAAAAAATTACAAGGCATATGTATTAAAAGGCAAAAACACAGTTTGAAGAGACAGAGCAAGCATCAGAACCAAATTCAAATATAGCAGAAATGTTGGAATTAGATGAGAATTTAAAACAACTATGATTAATATGGGTTTTAACAGATAAAGCGTTTTAACAGATAAAATAGACAGCATGTAAGCACAGATAAGCAATGTAAGCAGAGACAGATATTTTAAGAACCAAAAGAAAAAAAAAAAGGTAGAGATCAAAAACACTGTAACAGAAATGAAAATTGCTCTTGATGGGCTATTAGTAGACTGGACACAGCTGAAGACAGAGTCTCTGAACCTGAGAATATCTCAATAGAAATTGCCAAAACTGAAAAACAAAGAGAAAAAAGGCTGGCTGGGCACAGTGGCTCATGCCTGTAATTCCAGCACTTTGGGAGACCAAGGTGGGAGGATTGCTTGAGCCCAGCAGTTTGATGTTGCAGTGAGCTATGTATGATTGCACCGCTGCACTCCCGCCTGGGTGACAGAGCAAGACCCTGTCTCTAAGGAAAAAAAGGAAAAATTAGAAGAGAGAGAGAGAGAGAGAGACTAAAAAAATCAAACCCAGAACAGAATACACAAGAGCTGTGGGACAACTACAAACTATGTAAGATGTGTAATGGGAATAGCAGGAGAGAAAGGAACAAAAGAAATATTTGAAACAATAATGAATGAGAATTTCTCTAAATTAATGTCAGACACTAAAACACAAATCCAGGAAGCTCAGAGAACACTGAGCAGAAGAAATGTCAAAAACACCTACTCTTAAGCATATCACATTCAAACTACAAAAGAAAAAATCCTAACAGAAATCAGAGGAAAAAACTATCCTATCTACAGAGGAGCAAAGATAAGAACTACATCTGACTTTTTCTCAGAAACCATGCAAGAAGAAGAGAGTAGAGTGAAATATTTAAAATGTTAAGCGAAGAAAAAACATTAACCTAGAATTCTGTACCATACTAAAATTATCCTTCAGAAGTAAAAGAAGAACAAAGGAAAAAAGGAAAACTTTCTCAGACAAAAATTGAGGGAGGGAATTTGCTGTTAGTAGACTGCCTTATAAGAAATGTTAAAAGGGGCTGGGTGCGGTGGCTCATGCCTGTAATCCTAGCACTCTGGGAGGCTGAGGAGGGCGGATTGTTCAAGGTCAGGAGTTCGAGACCAGCCCGAGCAAGAGCGAGACCCTGTCTCTACTAAAAAAATAGAAAGAAATTATCTGGACAACTAAAAATATATATATAGAAAAAATTAGCCGGGCATGGTGGCACATGCCTGTAGTCCCAGCTACTCGGGAGGCTGAGGCAGGAGGATCGCTTGAGCCCAGGAGTTTGAGGTTGCTGTGAGCTAGGCTGACGCCATGGCACTCTAGCCAGGGCAACAGAGCCAGACTCTTTCTCAAAAAAAAACAACAAAAAAAAACCACAAAAACAAAAACAAAAAAGAAATGTTAAAAGAATCCCTTTAGAGAGAAGGAAATAATAAGTCAGAAATTTGAATCCACATAAAGAAGAGAGGAGCAATGGAAAAGAAATAAATGAAGGTAAAGTAAAAACATTTATTTTTCTTAATTGATCTAACAGATAACTGTTCAAAATAGTCTCAAAAATGTATTTGATCATGTATGCTTATGTATAGCTGAAATAATTGATAACAATGACAAAAGGATGAAAGTGATGTATCAGGATTATTTTGTTACTGTAAAATATATTTCCCATGAAGTGGCATAGTGTTATTTGAAAGGTGACTTGAATTTGTTGTAAACATATGTTGCAAACTCTATGGCAAAAAAAAAAAAATACATATATATATAAAACTGATACGCTAAGAAAGGAGAGAAAATGGAATCGTAAAATGCTCAATTAAAACTACAAAAGGCGAAAAAATGTGGAGGACAAAAGTGGGAACAAAGAATAAGGGCAACAAATAGAAAACAGTAACAGATATGGAAGATAATGATCCAAATATTAATATATCAGTAATCACATTGAACATCAGTGGTCTAAATGAACCAATTAGAAGACAGAGATGGTGAGAGTGGATCAAAAATAAGACCAAAATGTCCATACCCCCATAATATCCTGAATAAAAAAAATAAAATAAAATATTCCCCTAAAATATAATTTTATATGTTGCATACTATTCCATATGGATGTCTTATAATACATTTAATAAATTCCTTATTTAAAAAAAAAAGACCCATTCATGTGTTGTCTACCAGAAATCCTTTTTAAATATAAAGACATACAGATTAAAAGTAAATGGATAGGGAAAGATATACCATGCTAACTAAAAAGCTATGCTAACTATAGTAATTTCAGACAGAGCAGACTTCAGAGCAAGGAAAATTATCAAGGTTAAAGAAGGACATTACATAATGATACAGGGATCAATTTTCCAACAAGGCACAACAATGCTTACTGTGTATATACCTAACGACACAGTATCAAAACATATGAGGCTAAAACTGATAGAATGGCAAGGAGAAATAGATGAATCCACTATTACAGTTGGAGACTTCAACATTCCTCTATCAGATATGGATAGACCCATCCATCAAGCAGAAAATCAGTAAGCACAAAGTTGAACTCTACAATACCATCAATCAACTGAATATAATGGACATCTACAGACTCTCTCTCTCACCCAGTAACAGAGAGTACACATTCTTCTTAATCTCTCTTAGAATATTCTCCAACATAGGCCACATTCTGGACAATAAAACACACCTCAACAAATTTAAAAGAATAGAAAACATACAATGTCTGCTCTTAGACCACAGTGGAATTAAACTAGAAATCAATACCAGAAAGATAGCTGGAAAATCCCCAAATATTTGCAGCTTAAACAACATACTTCTATATAACACATGGGTCAAAGAAGAACTCTCAAGAAAAAGTTTAAAATATTTTGAACTAAATGAAAATGAAAACACAAGTTATCAAACTTTATGGGATAAAATGAAAGCAGTGCTTAGAGGGAAATTTATAGCATTGAATGCATATAGTAGTAAAGAAGAAAGATAAAAGATCAATCAGTAAGCTTCCACCTTAGGATACTAGAAAAAGAAGACCAAATTAAAACCAAGGAAAGATAAAAATTACAGCAAAAATCAATGAAATTGAAAACAAGAAGTCAATAGAGGAAATCAACAAAACTAAAAGCTGATTCTTTAAAAAGGTAAAATTGATAAGCCTCTAGTCATACTAAGAAAAAAAGAGAGGACACAAATTACTAATATCAAAAATGAAAAAGGGGACAATACTAGAGATCTCATGAACATTAAAAGGATAATCAAGGAATACTATGAACAATTCTAGGTCCACAAATTTGATAACATAGATGAGGTAAACCAACTTTTCAGAGACACTGTCTGCTAAGACTCATACAAGAAGAAATAGACAATCTGAACAGGATTATATATATTAAAGAAATTGATTCAATAATTAATAACCTTCCAAAATAGAAAGCAGTAGGCCCAGATGGGTTCCCTGTGAATTCTAAACATTTAAGGAAGAAATTATATTAATTTTCTACAGTCTTTTTCAGAAGATAGAAACAGAGAAAATACTTTCTAACTCATTCTGTGAAACCAGCATTACTCTAATACCAGAACCAAAGGCATTACTAGAAAAGAAAACCATAGACTGATATCTTGCATGAACATAAATGCAAATATCCTCAACAAAATATTAGTAAATCAAATCCAACAATGTTAAAAAGATTTATACTTCCGGGGAAAATGAGTGCTAAGGAAAAAATAAAATAAAAAGAAAATTAAAAGAAAAAGATTTGTACACCACAACCAAGTGGGATATATTGTATGTAAGTCTACTTCAACATTCAAAAATCAATTAATATAATCCATCACATCAACAAGCTAAAGAAGAAAAATCATGTGACCGTATCAATACATACAGAAAAAGCATTTGACAAAATCCAACATCCATCAATGATCAAAAAAAAAAAAAAATAAATAAAATAAAAAACAAACCCAGTAACCTAGGAGTAGAGAGGAACTTCACTTTACAAAAAATATCTACAAAAAACCTTCCCATCAAAATGCCAATGCCATTCTACATAAAAATAGAAAAAGCAATCCTAAAATTTATATGAAACCACAAAAGACCTCAAATAGCCAAAACAACACTGAGCAAAATGAACAAAGCTGGAGGCAGCACACTACTGACTTCAAAATAAACTACAAAGCTATAGTAACAAGACTGTAATCCCTACTACTCAGTAGGCTGAGGCAGGAGGATCACTTGAGCCCAAGAGTTTGAGAACACTGTGCTCTGATTGCACCTGTGAAGAGCCACTGCACCCCAGCTTGAGTAACATAGTGAGACCCTGTCTGAAAAAAAAAAAAAAAAAAGCTTTCATAACCAAATTAGCAAAGTACTGGAATAAAAATAGACATGCACCAATGGAACAGAATAGAGAACCTAGATAAAAATCTATGTATTTACAGCCGATTGATTGTCTATGAAGTTGCCAAGAACCTACAATGGGGAAAGGGCATCTCTTAAATAAATGATGCTGGGAAAACTAGATGACCATATGCAGAAGAATAAAACTAGACCCCTATCTCTCACCATATACAACAATTAAATAAAAATGGATTAAAGACTTTAAGAACTGAAACTATGAAACTACTAGAAGAAAATATTGACAAGATGTTCCAGGACATTGGTCTGGGCAACGATGTTTTAGGCAAGACCTCAAAAGCACAGGCAACCAAAGCAAAAATAGACAAATGGGATTACATCAACCTAAAAAGCTTCTGCACAGCAAAGGAAACAATCAAAAAGTGAAGAGACAACCCACAGAACTGGAGAAAATATTTGCAAACTATCCATCTGATAAGGGATTAATAATGAAAATATATAAGGAGCTCCAACAACTCAAAAGAAAAAAAAAAGAAAAAAGAAAAACAAATCTGATTTTAAAATAGGCAAAAGATCTGAATAGACATTTCTCAAAAGGAGACATACAAATGGCCGATGGATATATGAAAAAATGCTCACTGTCACTAATTATCAGAGAAATGCAAACCAAAACTACAATAAGATATAATCTCACCCCAGGTAAAATGGCTTTTATTAAAAAGACATGGAATAACAGATGCTGGAAAGGTTGAGGAGAAAAGGAGACCCTGGTATGTTGTTGGCGGGAATGTAAACTAATGTAGCCACTGCGGAACACTGCATGAAGGTTCCTCAAAGAACTAAAATTAGAACTATCATATGACCCAGCAATTCTACTACTGGATATATCCAAAAGAAAGAAAATCAATATATCGAAGAGATATCTGCACCTCCCGTGTTTACTGTAGTACTATTCACAGTAGCCAAAATATGGAATCAAGCTAAATACCCATCAATGGATGAATGGATGAAGAAAATGTGGTATGTATACAAATGGAATATTAGTTAGCCATAAAAAAGAATGGAATCCTGTCATTTGCAGCAACGTGGATGGAACTGGAAGTCATTATGTAAAGTGAAATAAGCCAAGCACATAAAGACAAATGTCACATGTTCTCAGTCATATGTGAGAGCAAACAAGTAGATCTCATGAAGATAGGGAGTAGTTTGGTGATTAACAGAGGCCAAGAGAGTTAGGGAGGAGGGGGATAGAAAGAGGTTGATTAATAGATACGAATACACAGTTAGATAGAAGAAATAAGACCTAGTGTTCAATAAATTAGTAGGGTGACTATGGATAACATTAATCTATTGTACATTTCAAAATAGCTAGAAGAGAATAATTTGAATGTTTCTGGCATAAAAAAAGATAAATATTTAAGGTTATGGGCCAATAACCCTAACTTGATCTTTACATATTATATGAATGTATCAAATTATCACACATACCCCCCAAATTTGTACATCTATTATGTGTCGATAAAAAAATACAAATCCTGGAGCACAAAATTTTAAAAACCTACAAAAAACTCATAGCTAACAGCATACTCAATGGTGAGAAACTGAAGCCTTCCCTCTAAGATCAGGAACAAGTAAAGGATGCCACCTTCCACTACTCCTTTTTAACATCATACTGGAAGTTCCAGATAATGCACTAAGACAAGAAAAAAGAAAAGGAAAGAAAAGTTATACAGATTGAGAAAAAAAGTATAGAATTATCTTTGTTCATGGATGAAATGATTATCTACACAGGAAATCCAAAAGAACTGGCAAAACAAAACAAAACAAGACAAAGCAAAAAAACACTCCAGGAACCAAGTGATTATAACAAGATTGCAGGATACAAGGGTAGTATACAAAAGTCAATTGCTTTCCTATATAACAGCAAAGAACAGGTAGAATTTGAAATTAGAACCCATTACCATTTACATTAGCACCCCCAAAATGGAAACATTATATATATATATCTAATAAAATATGTGTAAGATCTATATGAGAAAAACTATAAAACTCTGGTGAGAGAAAGGAAAGAACTAAATAAATGGTGAGATATTCCATGTTCGTGGCTAGAAAATTCAATATTGTCAAAATGCCAGTTCTTCCCAATGTGATCTATAGATTCAATGCAATCCTAGTCAAAATTACAGCAAGTTATTTTGTGTATATTAACACAACAATTCTAATGTTTATATGGAGTGGCAAAATACCTACATTAGGCAATACAATATTGAAGAAGGAGAAGAGTAAGATGGAGGACTGACATTATATGACTTCAAGACTTATTATAAAGCTTGAGTAATCAGGGGAGGAGGGGGTGGGTAAATTTACACTTAACAGGTAAAATGCACACTAACTGGGTGAAGGGCACACTTATAACGTTGACTCAAACTATACAAAAGCAAATTATGTAACCAAAACCTGTACCCCATAAAACTCTGAAATAAAAAGTAAAAATTAAAATTAAAAAATATTTAAAAAACAAAGCTACAGTAATCAAACAGTGTGGTTTGGTGAAAAAATAGGCAAATAGATCAATGGAACAGAATAAAGAGCCCAAACATAGACCCACATAAAAATAGTCACCTGATCCTTGACAAAGGAATAAAGATAATACAATAGAGAAAAGACAATCTTTTCAACAAATGGTACTGGAACAACTGGATATCCACAAGCAAAAAAATGAATCTAGACACCCACCTTAAAACCCTCATAAAAATTAAAAATATGTCACAGATGTAATTGTAAAATGCAAAACTATAAAGCACCTGGAAGATAAAATAGTAGAAAATTTAGATAACCTTCTGTTTGGTGATGGCTTTTTAGATACAATACTACAGGCATGATCCATGAAAAAAAGAACTGATAAAGAACTTCATGAAAATTTCCGTTCTGCAAAAGATACTGTCAAATGAATGAAAAGACCAGCCACAGACTGGGAGAAAATATTTGCAAAAGACATAGCATATATAAAGCACTGTTATCCAAAATATACACAGAACTGTTAAAATTCAACCACAAGAAAACAAACAACCTAACTAAAAAAGGTGCCAAAGACCTTAACAATGCAAATACTAGAAGGCATGGGTAACTTGCTTTGTAACATAGGAGAGGAAAAACTCCACAAACTATGACTCAAAAGTAAGAAGCAATGAATGATTCATATATGTGTCTATACAAAAACTTAAAAATACTTTTTGTGAGAAAAAACAAGCCAAGGAAAAAAATGACAACTTGTGGAAAATATTTTTTAGGTATATTAGTAGAGGGCTACATTTTTTCCCATTATATCATTTCAAACATCATGAAACATATAACAAATTTGAAAAAATTTTATAGAGAACACCCAAATACCCACCACCTAGATTCTACCACTGATATTTAACTGTACTTGTTTTTATCATATTATATATATTTTATCTATCCATTCATAAATCCATGTTATTTTTTGATGCATTTCAAAGTAAAGCATACATGTAGGATATTGCTTTCTAAATATTTCTGCACGTATATTATCAACCAGAGCTCAGTATTTGTTAACAGGTTTTTCTCCTGATATAAAATTTAAATACAATGAATCAGACAAATCTTAAATATACATTTACTGACTTTTGACAAATGCATACATCTGTGTAACTCAAACTTTTATCCAGAGGGCTGATATTAATAAAATGTAAGGAGCAAATAAAAGTGAGAAAAAATACCAACAATGCAATAGAAAAATAGGTAAAAGATATGAATAGACAGTTCTACAGAAAAAGAAATAAACCCTAAACAAGTTGCTCAGCCTGCTGATAATAAAAGAAATGCTTAATAATGATAAATCTGAAAAGGAAATTTTAAAAATTCCATTTACAGTAGCATCAAAGAGAATAAAATACTTAAGAATTAAATTAACTTAACCAAGGAGGCAAAAGACTTGCACATTAAAAACTATAAAACATTGCTGAAAGAAATGGAAGACAAATAAATGCATAGACATCCCATGTTAATGGATGAAAGACTCGATATTGTTAGGATGTCAGTATTACTCAAAGTGATCTACATATTCAATGTAATCCCTATCTGAATCCAATGAAGTTTTTGCAGGAATAGAAAAATCAATCCTAAAATTTATATGGAATCTCAAGGAACTCTGAATCCCCAAAGCAATCTTGAAAAAGAAGAGCAAAGTTGGAGGCCTCACACTTATTATAAAGGTACAGTAATCAATACAGTGTGGTGCTGCCATAAAAACAGACATATAGATCAATGGAATAGCATAGAGAGCCAAGTAATAATCCCTCACACATATGGTCAATGATTTTCGACATAAATGCTAAGACCATTCATGGGGAAAATACAGTCTTTTCAACAAATCGTGCCGGGACAACTGGATATCCACATGCAAAAGAATAAAGTTGAACCCTTACTTAACACCATATACAAAAATTAGCTCGAAATGGGTCAAAGACTTATATGTAAGAGCTAAAACTATAAAACTTTTAGAAGAAAACTAGAGGGAAACCTTCATGACATTGGTTTAGCAATGATGTCTTGCGTATGACGCCAAAGGCACAAGCAATAAAAGAAAAAAATAGACAAACTGGACTTCATCAATATTAAAAACTTTTGTGCATCAAAGGACAGTATCAACAGAATAAAAAGGCAACCAACAGAAAGGAAGAATTTTGCAAACCATGTATCTGATAAGCAACTAATATCCAGAATCTATAAACAACTCCTAAACTTAACAACAACAGAACAACCCAATTTAAAAAATGGGCAAAGAACTTTAATAGATATTTTTCCAAAAAAGATATTCAAATGGCCAATAAGCACATGAAAAGATATTCAGCATCACAAATGATTAGGGAAATTCAGATCAAAACCACAATAAAACATCACTTCAGACCCATCAGAATAGTTATTTTATATATATATATATATATATATATATAAAACAAACAAACAGGTGTTGGCATGGATATGTAGAAATTGGAACCCTTGCGCAACCCTGGTGGGAATGTAAAATTATGCAGCCACTAAGGCAAACAGTGTGGTGGTTCCTCAAAAAATTAAGCATAGAACTACCATATGACCCAGCAATTCTACTTCTGGGTATATACACAAAATAATTGAAAGCAGGGATTTGGACAGATATTTGCACATTAATGTTCATAACGGCATTGTTCACAATAGCTAAAAGATGGAAACAACCCAAATGTCTATCCATGGATGAAAGGATAAAAAAATGTGGCATACACATATAACAGAATATTATTTAGCTTTAAAAGAAATTAAATCCTCATATATGGTACAATATGGATGAACCTTGAAGACACAATGGTAAGTAAAATAAGCCAAACACAAAAGGACAAATATCTTATGATTCCACTTATATGGAGTACCCAGAATACTCAAATACATAAAGGTAGAAAGTAGAACTATGGTTACTATGGGCTGGGGAAGGAGAGATGGGGAAATATTATTTAATGGGTATGGAGTTTCTATTTGGGATGATGAAAAAGTTCTGGATATGGACAGTGGTGATGGTTGCACAACAAAGCGAATGTGCTTAATGCCACTGAACTGTACACTTAAAAGTGGTTAAAATGGTAAGTCTCATGTATATTTCACCACAATGTTTTTAAAAATAAATAAATAAATTTTAAAAAGAGAAATGCTAAATAAAATATTTTTTCTTTTTATTATTTTATTTTTTCTTTTCTTTTTTTTTTTTTTTTAAAGGCTGGTCGAGTGAAGCAGTGGGAATGGAGAAAGAATAAAGGAATCTGTAACTGGTTGTGATTAATTAGTTGTAAACACCACTGCACTCAGACCAACCCTAAGTAAAATATTGAGATATCATTTTTCAGCCATCAGATTGACAAAAATTCAAAAGCTTGAAAATGCAAGGCTGTGGGGAAACAGGCCCCTCCCATTGCTCTGGAAAGATGAAAATGTGTAACCACCGTGGTTGGGAATTTGGCAATGTTTAGAAAAAATTACATGAGCATTGATCCTTTGACCCAACAATCCCATTTCTAGTAATGTCTCCCAAAGGTATACTTGCAAAATTTGAAATTATAGGCTCAAAGCTATTTATGGTGACATCATACGCTATAGCAAAAAAAACAGAAACATCCTAAATGTGCAGCAGTAGGACCTGGTTTAATAAACTATGGTGCATCCAAACAATGGAGAACTGCACAACTGTAAAAAAGAATGAAGATCTCTATATACTGGTATGGAACAATGGCCAGGATGTATTATTAAGTGAAGTAAAGCAAGATGTAGGACAATGTTTATCAAGTGCTACCTTCATGTAAGGTAAACAAATATATAAACATTTTTGTTTATATTTTCAAAAAAATGAAATGACACACTGAAAATTGGTTAAAATGTTCTCCTATATTGAGAAAGAAGGTGCAGAATGAAGAAGAAAGGACAGAAGAGAAAGTTCTGTGGGTCCATCTTGTCATATAGTTTTGGCTTTAGAACCATAAAAATGGTTTATATAATTACAATGAGGAAGACAAACTCCTAAAGTTGAAAACAAAACAAACTGAAACGAATGAACCTAACCATATGTCATTTTGGTGCCATAGCTATGTGAACCAATGTGAACCTGAAAGAGCAAATCTTTCAAGATGGGCCTAAATTTAAAATAGAGCCAAGTGGCTATTTACAGAGTATTCACACACATACTCTGAATTCTCCCCAAACCCACAAACCCACACTTTTTAGCTTAGGGCCTGGGAACCAACCAATCAGAGCTCACCTGCCTTGGCCAATCAGGGTTCAGATGTATCAACCAATCAGGGTTCAGCTATATTGACTAGTCAGCACTCAACTGCACCAACCAATCAGAACTTAATAAGTGTCAATCCCTCATTTGCATAAACGAACCTGATTGGGAACCTGGGTGGAAATTTTTGCTATGAACCCCCAAGCTTCCCTTTGTTCTCAGCAATGCATCTTCTTTTATACCAGAGGTTGCATGTTCCTGGTTGCAAACAGTTCAGTGGAATAAGGTCTCTTTCCTCCAAATAGCTTTTCAGAGACCTTTTGTTCACAGCTGTGTGAACAAGAGAAAATAAGTCTTTCATTTTAAGTTATAGTACACCCAGTAGGATTTATTGTCCCATCCAAGTACTAACCAGGCGCGACCCTGCTTAGCTTCCGAGATCACAGGAGATCTGCGTGTTCAGGGTGGTATGGCCTAGACTAATAGGATATATTCTACAGGAAAAAGAACCACTAAAAAATTTTTACACTGTATTAGATGGTCTCATTGTAGTACTAATAGTGACATGATATAGAAAAAAAAAGTAAATAATTATGTTAATGCCATTAGGAACTGAGATTTTTCACAGTAACAGATACAAATATAACATCAAGGAAGTAAAAACTTAACAGAATAGTGACTGCAATGCATTGAAACATCAAATATATAAAAATACTTCATAATGATAATTTAAAAAACTCTGATTTGCATGGGAGGTTGCTATATCACTAAGTGACTACTCTAAACATTGATAAATAAAGGGGAAAAAAATCAAGAATCCTACCTTTCCTGTATAAATAAAATAATTAATGGGGGAAAGTTCCTTTTTGTAGATGAATTCCAGCCAATAAAAAAAGAAGTAGGTGTGGTAGTGCATGCCTGTAGTCCCAGCTACTCAGGAGGCTGAGGCAGGAGATCTCTTGAGCCCAGGAGTTCAAGGCCAGCCTGGGAAACATGGCAAGACCCCCTCTCAAAATAATAATAATAATTAAAACAAGAAGCAGTGATACAATCACCCATCACCATTTTGCAGCTTCTAATGAAATAAAGACCAACTGGAAAAATAAGGTTATTAAAACTATTAAGTAAAATATTTGTGGGGAACTTTAAAATGGAGGAAACTTGCTGACACCACTGAAACACGATGATCAATTTTAGCAACAATAAAACAACCAATAATTTGTGCCTCTGGAATGATGTAATTTGAAGTATACAACACCATCAGTGAACTATTCCTGCATAAAAATCTGAACTTGAATTTAATTAGGCTTCTAAATCTAATTTCCATTTTATAGGAAATATAGAGAACAGAGGAACAATTAAAGCAGTGATGAGAGGAGAATCAATAGCCTTAAATAATTTTATCAGTAAAAGTAGAAGAATAAAAATAAATTAATGAAAATTTCAATTCTAAGTCTAGAAAGAGAGCAATAAATTAAACGAAAAGAAAGCAGGAAGAAGAAAATAATAAAGATTAAAAAGTAGAAAGAAATTAATGATTATAAGAAAAATATAAGAATTAATAAATCTTTGGAAAAAATAAACTAAATAGTTCTTTGGGGAAAAGAACTCCAAATAGACAACTAGCAAACCTAATCAAGAACAAAAAAGGAAGAAAATATACAAAAAAAGAAATGTGTAACGCGCACCATCTAAGAGATGGACATGCTTGAAACTCGGACTCGGCGGGGAGGGGGGTAAGGGCAACATACATAACCTAAACATCTGTACCCCCATAATATGCTGAAATTAAAAAAAAGATAAAAAAAAAAAGAAAGAAATGACAACGGAGACATAAGCATCGAAACAGAAGAAACTTTTAAAAATTTAAGATACTACCTTGTACAACCTTATGCAATTGCATTTGAAAACCTAGTTGAAGTAAATAATTCCCTAGAAAATAAAAATGTTAAAATTATTCCCAGTAGAAAGTTTAAACAAATCAATTTTCATATAGGAAATAGAGAACAACCTAAATACCCATCTATGTAAAACTAGTTGAATAAACAATGATACATGTAAACAATGGAGTATGTGCTATGTAGCAAAGGTCTCTATGAATTTATATGTAATGTTTTCAGGGAATACTTTGTTACATGAAAAAAAACCACAAGGTGTAAAATAGTTTATATAATTTGAACATTTTTGTAGGAAAAAGAAGAAATAAGACTACATATATATTTGATTATTGTTTTAAAAAAGAAAAATACAAGAAGGATAAACCAGAAACAATTGAAAATTCTCAAAGTGAAGATACGCAACTTCTCTGAGTTTACCTCTTTAATATAGTTTTGACTTCGAATCATATAAATGTTTTGCATATTATATCAACAGAATTTAAAAAGCAAAGCCTAGCATAGAATACAAATAGCCACAAATTAACCTAACGAAACTCTCAAATTGATGCCATGACTATTCAGAAATAAAATTAATTCAACTAACTTTTGAACATAGTGCTCCTCTAATAGAATGTATTTTAAGTGCAAAAAGAATTGCAAAGAAGTATTGAACTTTTCTTAGTAGCTTTATTTTTTAATTATTATTTTTTAAAATTGACACAATTGTACATATTTATGGAATAAAATGTGGTATTTCGATACACATATACAATATGTAATGCTCAAATCAGAGTAATTAACATATCTATCATCTCAAACATTTATCATTTCTTTGTATTTGTAACATTCAAAACCCTCTCTCCTAGCTATTTTAAAGTATACAATAAATTGTTATTTATTATAGTCACCCTATGAGGCTCTGGAACACTAGAACTTATTCCTTATATGTAATTGTACTTTCATAACCATTAAACAACCTCTGGCTATGACCCGCCAGAGCCCCCTCCCCTTCCCAGCCTCTAGTAAACACTATTCTGTTCTCTATTTCTGTGAAATCAACTTTTTAAGCTTCTGCATATGAGTGAAAATATGCAGTATTTGTCTTTCTGTGCCTGGATTATTTCACTTAGCATAATGTCCTCCAAGTTTATTTGTGTTGCTGTGAATGACAGAATTTTGTCTTTTTTATTGCTAAATAGTATTCCATTAGGGGGATACACACACACAGACACACACACACTCACACTCACACACACACACACACACACACACACACACACACACACACCCCTCATTTGTTGATGGATGCTTAGCTTGATTCCATATCTTGGCTATTGTGAATAATGTTGCAATAAACATGGGAGTGTTGTTATCTCTTTGACATACTGATTTCCTTTTCCTTTGGATATATACACCCATTAGTGGAATTGCTGGATCATATGGTAGTTCTATTTTTTGGTTTTTGAGAAACTTCCATTCTGTTTTCTATAATGGTTGTACGAATTTACATTCCCACCAACAGTGTATAAGAACTCCCCTTTCTCTGTATCCTTGCCAGCATGTGTTAATTTTTGTCGTTTTGATAACAGCCATTTTAACTGGGTGAGCCGCTATCTCAGTGTGGTTTTCATTTGCATTTTCTTGATGTTTTAATGATATTTTAATGATATCAGTGAAGAAATTCTGAAATTATTTTGTACGTATTATAAGTTAGAGAAAAGTGTTGGAAACCAGATTGTTTTTCCTCACTATGGGAATAGGAAGTGAGAAAAGAAAAATAACTTAGAGTTGTTTGAGCTATGTGAGGTGTGCAAAATTTATTGGACCCAGAGAGACAAGAGTATGGGACTTCAGATGCCCAGCATTCCCCATGTCCTTAAATTGTTTAAATATGTTTTGTGGTGTGCCTTCTTTTCTATCCTGTAGTTTCCTGACTAGCTACCTCATCCATTGTCTTCATAGTCCTGGAATTTGTGATACAAAGGTCAATGTATAGGCAATCAATAGCTCATGGTATTTTAATGTAAATTCTTGGTAAACAACCTAGGAACTGCCACTTCTTTGTGTCTGAGCAAGAGTGAGACCCCATCTCTACAAAATATAGAAAATTTAGCCAGAATGGTGGCACATGCCTATAGTCCTAGATACTCAGGAGGCTGAGGCAGGAGTACTGCTTGAGCCTAGGAGTTTGAAGTTGCAGTGAGCTATGATGACACCAGTGCACTCTATTGCAGGCAACAGAGCAAGACTCTGAATCCAAAAAAAAAAAGCTCAGAGTAGTCTGAGCCACGTGTGGTATGCGAAATTTACCAGGCCTAGAAAGATAAGAGTATGGACTTCAGTCAACACCCCCCCCCCCACCAATCCCATTCCCTGCCCCCATGCTCCAGGGGCAAATATTTATTTATTTATTTATTTTATCTGTTTTTGAGACACAGTCTCACCCTGTTGCCCAGGCAAGAGTGCCATGGCATCGGCCTAGCTCACAGCAACCTCAAACTCCTGGGCTCAAGGGATCCTTCTGCCTCAGCTTCCCAAGTAGCTGGGACTACAGGCATGCGCCACCATGCCCGGCTAATTTTTTCTATATATTTTTATTTGTCCAGCTAATTTCTTTCTATTTTTAGTAGAGACGGGGTCTCGCTCTTGCTCAGGCAGATCTTGAACTCCTGAACTCAAATGATCCACCCGCCTTGGCCTCCCAGAGTGCTAGGATTACAGGCATAAGCCACTGCGCCTGGCCCAGGGTCAAATGTTTAAAGGCATTTCATTCCTCACTAGCTGCCTCACCCACAATGTTCATGTTCCTTTGATTTGCGACACAAAGAACAATGTATAACTAATCAATAGCTTGTGCTATTTTAATGTAAATTTTTTGTAAACAATTTAGGAATTGCCTCTTCTTTTTTTTAAAAAAAAATCTCACTTATAGGCTTTCATGGTGACTCGAGCTTATAGCCCTAGTATTTTAGGAGGCTGAGGAGGGAGGATCCCTTGAGGCCAGAAGTTTGAGTTTGCAGTGAACTCTGATGATGCCACTGTACTCCAGCCTGGGCAACAGAGTGAGCCTCTGTCTCAAAAAAAAAAAAAAAAAAAAAAAAAAATTAAAACCTACTTGTAACTGCTGCTAATCTGAATATATATTCAGGGCAACTCGAATCTATGCTCTGGTGTTGCAGTCCTCAAACTTGGCCCACATAAACTATACTTTGCCTCAGTTTCTTCTTTTAGGTCAACATTGGGATTGGAGTTATTGATATTAACTCATGATTCTTCAACATTTCCCTTTTCTAGCTCTGTCTCCTGGAAAAGCCTAGAGACAATAGCATTCTAACAACACTGGACACACATACTACCCAGAGACTGATTTCTAAATACTGTTATCCATTGGAAGGAGCCTAGATTACTTGGAGAAATGGCTGATTCCAAGTCTGGGATAGGAGAAATACACAGTGAGTTGGAAACATCCTGTGTACAAAAATGAGGAAGTGCTCAAAATTAGTGGGGACATGTCAAAAGGACATAAGGGCTGGATTGAAGTTTTTCCCACTGGCTAAATTTTTGACAAGTTAAACACAAAAAGGAATAATGATGGTAATGGATTACATTACCTCGAATCAGAAAAGAACCCATGAGTCCATAGTGTTACCGAAAGCTTGGCATTTGTCCTTGAGGCCGCATCATAAGAATGAGGACAAGTGGTTTGAGGAGAAGGAAAGAAGAGTTTATTAACTTGCTCGTAAATGAGGAGGATGGAGTCTACTGTTTATAATGCCATCGTCCTAATGATAAACAGAAATACAGAGCTTTTAAAGGGTGGGTTCTCAGCTCCAGGCAATTGCTGTTCAACTGCAGCAGATGACTCTGATCGTCCCATCTCCTTCCAATCTCCTCTGAAGACAATCTCCTGACCTCTGTCCAGGACCTCCCTACACCAGGTCAGGGCTGAGCCATCTCTGGTAGCACAGGAAACAAAAGACATTCCCCTGCCCTTTCCCACCCCGAGGCAATGATACAGGTTTTAGTTCTCAAAAAGGAGTGAAGAATGTTTTAAGGAGACAGAAAGTATTTTTGCGATTTTTTTCAGGCTATTTCTTCTGTTACATATTCCCCACTGTCAATATTTCCCTTCCAGGCCAGGCGCGGTGGCTCATGCCTGTAATCCTGGCACTCTGGGAGGCTGAGGTGGGAGGATCGCTTGAGCTCAGGAGTTTGAGACCAGCCTGAACAAGAACGAGACCCTGTCTCTACTAAAAATAGAAAAATTAGCCGGGCATGGTCAGTGCACATGTAGTCCCAGCTACTCAGTAGGCTGAGGCAGGAGGATCGCTTGAGCCCAGGAGTTTGAGGCTACAGTGAACTACAATAGTAGTAGGCCTCAAAACTATGAAAAGTTATTATGAAAACGCTATTTCAAGACTCATTCCTGTCTATAGAGTAAAAAGCTTGTACTTTGTAAACCTCGCCCTAATAGAAAAATCTGTACTCTGTAAGCAATGACCTTGTTACTGATTGTGTAAGCCCCCCAGCTGTCTGTAGTAAAATTTACTGTACTTGCCTCACCCAAGAAAGAATGCTCCCTGCCTTAACTGATGCTATCTGCTTCTGTAACCTTGCTTGCTCAAAGATTGTAATCAGTCCTGAGGCCAGGCAGGTGGTCTGAGGCAGGTCCCAGACCCCGTGGTTATGGAATGTATGATGTAATTATTTTTGTTCCACTATGTCGTGTTTAATGTTATGTAGCCCCCCTCCAAATTAGTATAAAGTCTTCTCACCTTTTCAGCTCTGGACTGCTCTCTGTGCAGCCGTCTGTGGTGGTACAGAGGGTAGTCGCTGGCCAGCTAACAAAGACTCACAATTTGGCTCATTCGGCCTCAAGGTGGTCTTTCTCACACTCCGTACCATAACACAATGACACCACTGCACTCTACTCAGGGTAACAGAGTGAGACTCTGTCTCAAAAAAATAATAAAATAAAAAAATATTTTCCTTCCATATCTATGGGAGGAGGGATGACCACTCTGTTACAGTAGTGACGTTCAAATGAAAGACGGCAGTGAGAGTGAGCTCTCTTCTTTCAAGGGCTACAGCCTAAGGAAATGTAGAAATTATAGAATTAGAAAAATCACCATTTCGCAACCAGCATTGTAATAATTCAGGCAAGAACCACCTATGGATGCTAAAGCTATTGAGTGAAAGATTTTTGAGGATTGTTGGGAAAAAAGATATTCATGGTATACTATATTGACACACAGAGTACTTATTAATTACAATATAGTACACACTTACATGCACACACACACACACATACACTGTGTTGAGATGGTATGCTAATTTTTTTAAAAAAATTTTTTTCTGCCCAGACCGTCCCTGGGAATTTTGCTGATCTTTATGAACATTTAGCAGCCCAGAAATGGGAGAAACTTTTTAATGAGATTTTTCAACAGTACTCTTCATTGGAATAAGAGACTTCTGTTTGAGTATGTTGTTTTGGGACACTCTTACCTCGAGGGACAAAAATATTGTTCCAGAGAGATAGTGAAGTCACCAAAGTAGAGGTACTTAGGCTGAGAAGCTAAACCAAGTGCTTCATTTTGTAATGTAAATCCACTGTGTCTAGCAGCAGAAAAGCTAAGTTTCGGAAGCTTTGTATCTTCCACAGAAGAAAGGGTTATTTTCTATGTTTTGATTTAGATTGTGCTCTGGTTGGTTTTTATTGCTGGAGTTGTGTATAGGTTCTTCTTTGTGGAAGAACTTACAGAGAATCAGGCGCAGGACCCGTAAAGCTCCAGGAGAATTATGCATGCCTGATCTTCCTCTGGGGCCCTAAAAATGTGACCTGAACTTGGTCCAGTTTGGCACAGAGTGGATTGTGGATACACCTACTAATATTGGATAATCCAAAATGTTGTCATTGATGTTTGCTTCTGTTATTTGTAATTGTCCTGAGGGGTGGAGCTCGGGATAACCATAGCCCTGAGGGTTAGGGTAGAGCAGTTGGAAGTGACTCACTGAGCAAAACTTCCTACCAACCTGCCAGCTATGCTTGGGGAATTAAGGGAAGAACCTGCCCCGCTAGGGGGCTAGTGGTAAAAGGCAAAGCACTACCTCTCTCCTGAGGTCAAAAGTTAGTGAAAATACAAAAATATTTTCCAAAGGATAGAGGTCATCAGATACACATTCTATGTAATTCAATTAATTAATAGAGTGTATATCCATTCCTCACTTGTCTGTCTCCCCCTTGTAATAGGGCTACAATCTACTATCAGTAATTCCAAAATCTGTATGATTTTGAAAACTTAACTTTTCAAATAAGTTTGCAACTATCTCATTTGGTGGCCAAATTTGACTAGAATTTATATATGGGATTATTTATATTCTTTACTTATCTCACTTGATTTCTGATTATTTACATGTTATGCTGCAGAAATATCAATGTGTTTATTAATGAGGCATTGCCTTGCCTCAGAGTTCTCTTGGCATGCTACATGGCATGGGCTTCATAACGTTGAAAAATTAAATTAAAAAATCTGAAAACCTCTAGATTCCAAAGCCTATCTGGTCCCAAGGGATTTGAACTTGAGTTAACCTTCATCCAAGCTGGAGGCCTGCCTAAGGGTCCTTAGTGAAGACAGGGGTCTGTTTCCTTTGACCCTTGTATATGAACGCTTCATCTTCATGGTCTAAGATAGAACCTACAGACTGATGTATACCACTGGGTCACAGACCTTGCCTGGTCCACACTGGTTTAAAAATGCATGAATGTGTTAAAAGTCAGGAGGTTACATATAAAAATATAAATTTCTAGTGTCTCTTGGAAAATTGGAAAAACTGGCAATATTGAGTCTGCATTCTGGCAAAACAAGAATTTGCTGGAACTGAGAACTAGCTGCTTTGTTTAGATGGGACAAGTGTCCTCTCTTTGCTACAGTCTCCACTGTTCCCAAGTGAGCTATCCCCTGTGATATGATGCTCAAATTAGTGACAGCCTAGGCCGGGCACGGTGGCTCACGCCTGCAATCCTAGAACTCTGGGAGGCCAAGGCCAGAGGCTTGCTCGAGGTCAGGAGTTCGAGACCAGCCTGAGCAAGAGCGAGACCCCGTCTCTACTAAAAGTAGAAAGAAATTAGCGGGACAACTAAAAGTATACAGAAAAATTAGCCAGGCATGGTGGCACATGCCAGTAGTCCCAGCTACTCGGAGGGCTGAGGCAGTAGGATTGCTCGAGCCCAGGAGTTTGAGGTTGCTGTGAGCTAGGCAAATGCCATGGCACTCTAGCCTGGGCAACAGAGTGAGACTCTGTCTCAAAAAAAAAAACAAAAAAAAAATTAGTGACAGCGTAGATACTCACCTTCCTTAAAATCAGTAGTATTTGTGTAGAGCTTTATTGAGATATAATTAATATAAAATAAAAACTATATGTTTAATGTATATAATTTGATGAGTTTGACATATTATATCTATATATATTGTTTTGAGGGTGATGGAAAGGAGTATTGGGGTAAAGGCCTACTGTAGGCATTTCAGTTTGCAGTGCTTGCTGTATACCCAAGTCAAAGCTATTTTCCTCAAAGTTCCTGAAAACCCTACTTCGGTTACCATCCTAGCTGTAGCTCTGACCCACTGATGCCCTTAAGTTGAACTTGACTCTGGCACAGAGCCCAGGTGTTTTCCATAAGGGGCTTGTTCTTCCACATCTATTTCTTTCTCCAGCCTGGGAAATCTTTCTAAGAACTGGCTGCCCTTTGCAGTAAGTACATTTCTTTCTCTCTGCCCTGTAGCTTTTCAGCGTGTGCCAGTGGTGCTGTTTTTTATTCTTTCACACTGTGGTCTTTGCCATAGCATGCCATTCTTTCTATGCTGCAGAAAGAATGACCCCCTCCTGTGTTTCTGACTTTGACATGGTGTTATTGTTCTATCCTCCATGCCCTCGAATGGTTTCCTGTTCTTCTTTGTGTTTCCAACCTCAGCCTGGTCAACTGTGGTTTATTTACTTGGGACTTACTGGTTTTGGTTGGGGAACCCTTATAGAAGAAAACATTCAACTCCTTATTTGGTGTCTGAGGCATCTCTCTCTGTAATGATGTAAAATATATACTCCAGAGCTGACCTCTCTCCTGGGTGCTGGCATCTCCAGCATGCCAGACCCCACACCTTGAGTCTGAACTCGGCCAGCAAGTATCCCGGAGAGCAACAGATGGAAATAGACGTATTCATCATTGCTTTCTACTGCCTTCTGTTCTTCAGATCAGAGACTGGCTTCCTGTGGGACAGGCCTCATTTCTTAAGGGCCTTAGATTAGAACTCTGTTTGAATCAAAGCTTACCTACTACATGACATTGAGCCCTTTACCCTGCCTCTCTTCAGCTCAGTGTCTTCATCTGAAAAATGGAATAATTCTAGTATCTTTTTCATGGAGGTATCAGGATTAAATGTAAAGCTGTTAGCACAGAGCCTGACACATATTAAATATCCAAAAATGTGTAAAATATCACACTTTCTTCCCCAAGAGCCTCTAGGCCTATCTCAGGAGTATGTAAAAACCAAAATGTCTTTCTCAAAACTTTGTTTATGAAGAAGGCTCTCCATTTCACTCCTGCCCTTTGCCCTCCTCATTCCCATTAACACCCTGGTAGACACTTCAAGGTACCTCTAACCAAAAACAATTAAAACCACTGTGGAAGCTCCATTAAACCTCAATTCCAATCTAAAGTGGTTTCTTTTACCTTCACATGTAGCCTATAATGAATGTAAGCTACAAATATTCTTAATAATCTTCTTTCAATAATAGAAGAACATTTTAGTGATCACGACATTTTCATTCAACAACAAATGGGAATATTTTAGTGAGGATTTTTCTGAATTTGTGCTTATTTATTTTGAATTACACATGTAATACTTTAATACATTCTGGTAAACCAATTCAAACAATGTAAATAAAGTGAAAGTGGGAAAGTTTCTCTTAACACCATTCCTTCCCCTATGTCCCCCACCCCATCTGGCCTCCCCCCAACACCCAAATTCCACTGCCTTCCCAGGGGAAACCACTACTGTTGGCTTCCTGTGTAGCTTTCCAGGTCCTTTTCTTCACCAGTCACTGAGAGTTGGATTTCTGTGTGAATGTAAATGAGTGTGAGCTGGGCCTAATGACTTACCTCTAACCAATAGATTAGGGCAAAAGTGATGGCAGCTCATTTCCAAGGTTAGGTTGCAAAAAGACTCTGGATTCTGTCTTTCTCTCTCCCTCTCCCTTTCTCTCTCTCCTCTCTCTCCCTCTCTCTGGCTGAGCCCTTGTTCTAAGGGATGAAAGCTGCTGTGTTCTGAGTAGCCCTATGGAGAAGGTGTAACAGATGTAAAAGCCGAAAAAAGGGGAAAATGTTTTACAAGTTGTCTCTTTAAAACCCCTCACCCTTTTTGAGGAATTAAAATCTGCATTCCTGCCTGAGGCCAGCAATCAGAGAGGCAGAGGAGTATTCTTTGTTTTGCAGTATCTTAAACCATAGAAGATGGTGTAGCATAATTATCTGGACAGAGGTCATAGATCATCTTCACCAGATGTGCTATAATTAAACAGCAATAGCTTGAAGCTGAAAACCCCCTTAAAAAAATCCTATATTTCTGCTTAAAGGGGAATGATGGTTCTTTAAGACAAGGGTCTGACATCTTCCTCATTTGCTGGCAAATTAATAAACTTCTCTTTCGTTTTCCTCAAACCACTTGACCTTGTTCGCTCTTTGGCCTTGGGGTCAAATACCGAACTTTCGGTAACAGAGCTACCTGGAAAGAAGTGACTGTCTCTGGCCAACAGCCTGTTTGGCCTGAAAACTGCCACAAGAGAGCTGGAAGCTGGTCTATACCCACTCGAGCCTTGAAATGATTGTATCCACAGCCAACACCTTGATTGCGATTTCCTAAGCGACAAAGCTGCACCTGATTCCTGGGGCCCAGCTGGGAGACAATAAATGTTTTTTTACCTTAAGCTGCTAAATGTTGGCATAATTCATTATTCATCACTAGGTAACTAATACACTCCTTTCACAGAATACTTTGTAAGGGAGAGCTTTACCTGTCATACATTTACATCAACCTCATTCCTTATAACCACTGCATGATATCACTAGTTCTATGGTATATTTAACCATTTAGGTTTTGATAGGCATTTAAATTGGTTTTATGTTTTAGTCTTAGAATAATTGCATGTAGCATTATAGGAGAGTGAGCTGCTTCCATGGTAGAGAGAATTCCTGAGCCAGGCCTGCCCAGGGGGCCAAACACACATGAGAGGAAAAAGGAGGTATCTTCTACAGTGAGGATTTGTTCTTCCTGTACCACAAACCTTAAGATGGTAGCTCCCATCCTTGTGGCTTTGTGAACTTATTTTGCCAAGTAAGGACGTCATTTAAAAAGCAAAAAAAAAAAAAAAAAAAAAAATCAGTTACCTTAAAAATTCCATGAAGTAAAGGCTATTTTGACATAAAGGCATAAAGACAACCTCAGAATAATGAATGGCCAAATTGAATAAATTCAACTTCATTCAAAACTCACTGAATTGTCACTTTTTTCTTTGTGTCAAGCAGTGAAAACTTTCTCATTCACCTGTTTCAGTTTCCATCTGTATTAGAAGCAACTGCCTTAATAGTCTTGTAATTTCCAAATTATCAAGAGTTAGGAAGAAAACTACAGTGAGAAGATCCCTGCCTCTGACAAACAGGGAGATTACACCTATCTTCTCCTGCTGGTGGACATCGGAGCTCCTGGTTCTGGGATCTTTGGACTCTGGGACTTACACCAGCACCCCTCACCCCAGGATCATAGGCATTTTGCTTCATCTCGGACTAAGAGTTAACCATTGACTCCCCTGGTTCATACGTCCTCAGATGCACTCTAAATTACACCACTGGCTTTCCTGGTTCTCCAGCTTGCTGGCAGCATACTGTGGGACTCCTTGGGCTCCATAACCATGTGAGCCAATTCCCACAATAAATTCCCTTTATGTATCTATATATATCATTTTGGCTCTGTTTTTCTGGAGATTCCTGACTAATACAGTCATCACTGGAGGATGCTAGAAACCAACTCTTTATTTTGAAAACTGTCAGGTAAAAGAAAACAATCAGGCATTTATCCTGCTTTTCCTATGTAAATTGTACCACTAAGTTAGCAAATAGTAGACGAGGTCAAGTTTCTTTTATGGAAGTATTCCATCAAATAACTGAAGAAAAAATAATTTGAATATCAACATTTTTTGCAGTCCCTAGTGAATTATTGAATATAAGCATTGAGCATCAGTGGCTGTTAGCATTACAAAAAGACATAATAATTGGTATTTTATGCCTGGAAAGACACAACACTACCTATGAAGCAGTCTTGCCAAAAATCATCATCAATGTCATCATCATTATCCCTAAACATGATTCAGGAAGGTGCTCTCTGTTGCAGATTGCAATCCAAGTTACTGAGCGCTCCATTTTGAAGCTTGAAAAAGCCAACTGAAAAACTTGAAAAAAACTTGAAAAAGCCAACCTGGAGCAAAAATTCAAACCTAGGTGTTCTGGCTCCAGGACCTCTGCTCTTAACAACTGTGCTATACTGCGTCAGTGTGTCACTATAATTAACAAATTTAAATAATATGCTTAAAACCCTATTTTGACCCTGACATATGGACACAATATCTAATTTCCTTTATTTTTTATTTCAAAATATTATTTAAGGGAGTACAAGTGTTGGTCTCATACATATGCCATCCCTGCAAGTAACTGTTGGTACTTTGTTCATGAGATAATTGATGTCACACTCAAAAGGTTGAGAAAGAACTATGACTAACTTCCACAGAAACAATTCTCTTGTGCATGTGGTTATTCACAGCCTTTTTCTCCCATGTAGGCCTGTGTGATGATTTACAGGATATGTAAGATATGTATTAGTTAGTAAACCCATTTGCTTTGTAGTAAGACCCAAATCAAGGACAATAGTTTAAACATAAGCAGTCTGGTTTGATATGGTATTGGGGATTCAGGTTCATTCCGTCCTATTGCTTTGTCTCACCCCTACACCATTGCTTGCATATTTATGGTAGAAAAGACACACCATTAGATTCGCATGCCAGGCTGAAGTCTGAAGTCTGAGGAAGGGAGAGTGAAAGTTAATTCCCTTCTCTTTAGAGGCACGTCCTGGAAGCTGACCTGGCACAACCCATCTCTTCCTCCTATTTCCTATCCATGAACCTTATTATTAAGGTTGCTTACTATTAAGCTGTTGCAGCTATTATGGATATGAAATTTAGTGATTGGATTATTTAGCTGGAAAATGTAAATCTCATTCCAATGACCAGGTGCCCAACCAAGATTTGAAAGCTCTATTATTAAAGAAAGAAGAAAAATGGACGTTTAAGGACAATGAATTCTTCTCTGGTCAAGAAACAAATATTTATAAGCTTTGAGCTTATTCTTAGCCCACTTAAATATCATACAGATTTTACTCTATTTCTCAATTTATTTTTAAGTTGAAAAATATAAAGTTTAGTTCTCAAATTATTTTTAATTTATTTCAGGTGATACTTTAACTTATTCTATAAAACTTCAAAAACTAAGCAAAAATAAATTTTTATGTCACTATAAATTTGGGGTGGTGGTGGTAGTAGTGGTAGAAATACCAGAACTTGAAAATGTTTCTAGTTGATACTATTCTTACCCTTTTTGGCACAGTTACTATTGCTCCAGATTTCCAGATGGGGAAACCATGACATAGAGAAATTTAATGATTGGGTTATTTTAGTCATAATTTGTGACAGAATAAAATTAAAATGATTGTGGATCTTACCATAGCCCTCTTCCCAGGGTTTGCAAGCTGAAATGCCTATAAGACTCAAGTAGGCAACTTAAATAAATGGAGTATGTCCTATGTAATACAATAGGGAGTGTTGGGGATTTTGGTAAACTTGAGAAATTATACTCTAATTAAAGAGCTCTGCCCAGACAGGTCTCCAAATATCATCTCTCACTCCCAAAAGGAATCAGGAGGAGCCAAGATGGCAGACAAGAAAAGCCGCCAGTCAGAGTGTCTCTGCAAAAAAGATTTTAGAAGAAAGTGAAAAAAAATAAACTAGCAGAAAAACATAGATTGGGTGAGGGTCAGAAGGAAGGGTTCCTGAAACTACAGGAGTCTCCACGGAAGACGTTGCAGAGGAGAAGTGGAAGGAGAAATGTCCCTGAGAGGGTTGGAGACCAGCAACAAGGGTAGGTGGAGCAGATAACTTTCCCCTCCCTTGCATCTTGGACTGCTGGTGGGCTCCTGAGCGGTTGGAGAGACCTGCCATCACCAGCCTAGAGACGGCTGCCTTCAGTGAGTGGTGGCCTCTTGTGGACATGGCGCCAGGCTCCCAGCTCCCTCAGGGCACCTCCCTGCGCCCAAACCCAAGCCTATCGGCAGACGCCATATTGCTCCATTCTCTCCTTCCCCCTCCCTACCCGTGGGTGCCCAGAGAGACAATTTAGCCACCACGTGGAGGCATCTCCAAGGAACGGGACCTTTCCTTTTGGGGCCCTACAGCAGACTGAGGGGTACTCAGACTGTCAGCTCCCTACCTGCCAGCCCTCGCAGGTGCTGCTTGCCTGGCGACTACAGGAGAGCGGGGCAAATCCCGAGGTGGAGTGAAATAGCTTGGTCACCCTGTAGGTGATTCGAGACCAGCACCCCTCCCCCTGGCAGGGTCAGGGATTGATCTCCAGGGCCTAGGGCACAGACCTGCAGACTAGACCCCGGTACATCCAGGTCATGATCACACTGCCCCGGGGCACAGAAGGGAGATCTGTAAAAGAGCCTACTGAGGAATGTGCACCTTCAGGGGAATATCAGCATGCCTGAGTGGCAACCCTTCTCCCCAAAGAGGGCTGTGCACCCAGCTCAGGCTGCAATCCTGGGTATGGAACCTCCCCGTCCATGACACAGCTGGGGAGATCAATCGGCCTGAGGTCCTCCTTGCTGGCAGAGGTCTGGGAGAAGCCATGGAGAGTAGGAGGTTGGATGGCAGTGAGACCTATTCCAGAGTGCGGGTCTCAGACAGCCCCACCCCCCAAGCCCAGACTTTCAGCTGAGTGGAGCCATTTCAGCCCCTCCTGGCAGCTTTGCACAGAAGCAAAGAGCAGAGCTTTGACCACTGCTAACAGCAGTTCTGGAGCCTGAGGGCAGGCTTGCCCAACCCAGCCCCACCCAGACTCACTCCTTGACCTGCCCCAACTGAGGTGGAGAATAAGGACACACCTGGAAGTCCCAGGGCCCCACCTGCCACCAGAGGCACAAGGGGGCCTCTCCAGAGGAACAAGAGCTGTCTACAGGACCCAACAGCAGTACTGCAGCTCATTCCTTCCAGCAAGTGCCACCTACTGACAGGGAGGTCATCCTACACACCCTTTTACTGCATCTACTGCTTCATCATAAAGGGTGTGGTCAAATCTCAGCCACAAACACCACCTACTGGCTCAGAGACTAAACAGGGCATGTCATTATCCAAATGAAAATCTAAAGGCAAGAAGGAACAACTGATCCAGATGGGAAGGAACCAGCAAAAGAACTCTGGAAGTATGAAGACTCAAATGGAAAGCACACCCCCAAAGAGGAACAACAGCTCCCTAGCAATTGACATTAACCAAACTCAGAACACTAAAATGACAGAAGAAGAATTTCAAACATGGATTGTAAGAAAACTCAATGATATGCAAGAAAAAATGGATGACCAACACAAAGAAACCATGAAAAAAATCCAGGACATGGAAGAAAAATTCACTAAAGAAATTGAAATATTTTTTTTTGACCAGAATGTATGTTTTATTTTATTTTATTTTTTATTGTTTGTTATTATAGGGGTACAGATGTTTAGGTTACGTATGTTGCCCTTGCCCCCCCTTCCCCGCAAGTCCCAATTTCAAGCGTGTCCATCTCTTGGATGGTGTGCATCGCACTCTTTGTGTATGCATATGTCCGTCCCCTCCTCCCCCTCCCCCTT
>RJWJ010011792.1:0-43518 GCA_004363605.1 Indri indri | reverse complement strand
TTTATCTTTTGTAATTCTATCTAAAATCTGTGACATTTATTGAAACAGCTGATTACATAAATGGAATGCATTCTTCACCAGTAAATGTGGACCCAACCTCTACAAACGCACACACATTCAAAGGGCAACAGACACTTCTGAGAGTCAACTTAGTAAAACATCCAGTTGCACTGAATTGTCACTTATAAACTACTGAGAGAACTGAGGAAGGGTGGTTATTCCAGGCAAGAGCTCTGACAGAGTGGTGGTATAACTTCCATAATCTTTCTTGAAGACCCTTGACTTCCTTTCTTGTAGAAAAAGAGTTATGAATTTCTATCTTAGTATAATCTTCTTTAGGGGATGCTGATTTTTGGGGGACCTAACTGAAAAATGACCCCTCTTCTCCACCTCAAGAGCTAGAATTCTTCTTATGCACTAGAAGAACTGGGCTTATCCAAGTCATGGAGCCATTTAGAGGAATTCAGCGGACTAGCTGTTGAGAATGCAAACTGCCAAAATAAGGAAAGTAAATAGGGACTTGATCAACCAAAACTAGTATTTGAACTTTTGCTGAAAATCAGATAGACAAAACCCACAAGTAACCAGTGAGTTATGGCTGAAAACTTGAGTGAAAAATCCTGTCATGGAGGGCTGCAATGTTATAAAACCTGTTGCAGTGCTTCAGCAACGGTGACCAGCACTGATTCTGCCAGGCAGGGCGCTCATCATATATGGTTTTCCATCTTGCTGAAATCACTACGCTCACAGCTCCAAGCTCAGAGGGAGGCCTGTATTACATGAGACTTGACCCAACAGTGCCCAGCTGCAGTGTGGCCAATGTTTTATGAGATGGCTTGGCATAAAGTACTGTCCAATTGGGGGAAGGAGCTAATTAATTTAGCATTAAAAAAGGACATTGAGAGGGAGATGAGAACTGAGTAGACATGCAGGAAGAGGTATTAGTGGCCTCTGGGGTTTCGTCGTTCCAGTATGACCACAGGTCTCCTCAGTTAAAGTGACCTGAGGTAGCCTCTGCTTGTCACAGGCAGCTTGACTTTAATACTTGACCTTACATATCAGCTACCATGCTTAATTTGGTTCTGAGAGTGAAGGGATCTGACCACTGCTGATTTCACCACCTTTGGTAGGAAAAGCCACAGGACCTGTTTTACATAAAAGTATTAACCAGCCAAAGCCAATGAGTAGAAAAGGTGACTATTGAAAAAAAGCTTGGCTTATGCAGACCTTAGGAGTAAAGAATATCTCTCTCCAAATGCTTCTCCTTACTTTCAGGAGGCATCAGCCCTCATCCAAATTGAAATAAGGCCCTAATCTGAACAAATACCAACTATTTAATGTGAAAATGAATTAGTAAGGTGCTTGCAAACCATGATTCAGATTTTAGGCACATTATCACTTTTAAATGCTGAACAATGACATGAACAAGCTTATTTTAAAGTTGAACAGAAAGCTGATGGCAGAAAATCTTGAGACATTAAACGAGGCAGCTCCTGAAATTTGTAAGTACATCCATTTTAAGAATATGAGGGTGTGCCTGCATGCATTTTTGGCAGCTCTGATTCTGTGGTTAGGTGAAAGTATTCAGACTAACCATGAATGGGAAAGAGTTGATAATTTAGTACAGAGCACAGTGTGTTCAATTCAACACACAGGGAGCAAGATAATGTGATATAATGCCAAATGTGTCCAATGTGCTCTTGTGGATCTAACATATTAGCAAACTAGAAAAGTTATCTCCTCTGTTTGTATAAGCATGCTGCTGCTATTCCTCATCTCAAGATACATTCCAACAGTATATATTTCATGCTTCCTGGAAAACAAAATCTCAGACTGCCTGGAAGCTTTTGCTACTTTATGATATTATTGCCAGCATTTCATTAGAACCATATTTAGTTGAATATCTTCAGAAGAATTTTATATACAAAAAAGTCTTAAATCTGAATGAAATTTTAATATGTTAATATATCTTAACAAATAATAATTAACTTGAAAGAGAGCCAAAATTATTGGAAGGTAACATTGTTTGTTGACCCAGTATTTACCTATAAAATAAACCAAAAATAGCTGTGTTGCAAAAAAGCCCCCCAAATTAACTGAATGTTTGATTTATATTGTGCCACATAGACACAATTTAAAGGCTCAAGAGAAAAACTCCCAAAAAGGGCATAAAATCTGATTCCTGGTGTCACAGGGCCAACAAGAACTGGGGGTAGGACTTGGCTTCAGCGGGACCATTGTATTAATATATACATAACATTCATTGTTTGACAACATCAATAATTTGTATCCTTACGTTGGTTTTGTGGTTCTTGGTTAGTTCCTGGGAGCCCTTAAAAAATAAGTGTTATAGAATCAAAAAAGGAAAGGCTTATTTGAAATCAATCGATTGGTGGAAAGAAATGCACTAAACCATTTGGCTGGTAAGTCTTATCAATAGGTTGATGAAGAGATTTAGTGAAGATATGTGTACTAGTAGACTCTGGATGTGACTCAATGTGGCTGAATGCAGTTTTAATGATATAAAGAAAAGAACTAAATTTGAATGTATTTAAAATATATTTAACTGTAAATTCATTCAAGGTTTTCTAACCCTGATGAATTGTAGGTATTAGTATAGCCCTAGGCCTATTTTGTCAAGGTGGTCCAGTCAATAAAAGAGGCCAAGAAAAAAATGCAGAAGGTCTTCAGCGGCTGCTGCTGCTGCCTATGAAGATTTAATTT
Source organism: Indri indri (assembly GCA_004363605.1). Classification (NCBI taxonomy): domain Eukaryota; kingdom Metazoa; phylum Chordata; class Mammalia; order Primates; family Indriidae; genus Indri; species Indri indri. The sequence goes on along the minus strand of RJWJ010011792.1, from coordinate 40,794 downwards.
AATTCAGCATCTTTGATTTATATAGAGAGTATTATAAGAGTATATAATAAAGAGTATGCAATTTATGAAATTAAACATGCTCCATGCAATTTTATTTACAAGATGAACTGGTTCAGAAGTCCCCCTTTCATGGACAATATGAATGTAAACATTACTTAGTGCCTGCTTAAACTGTTATGTAATTCAAAGTTGTGGAGTCTAAATTAATATTTAAAATTATCGAGACACATAAAACAAAGTGTAGTTTCATTTTAACCATGTTCTATATTTTTGTTAGATAAACAAATAGCATAAAACTCGTGTCACTAGCATGTGCATCAACAGGCACTATAATTTGTAGACAACTATAATTAATCTATGTTTTGGGATTCTTTTTCAAACTTGAATCTAGTTCTATTTTTCTTCTGAAACCGATTATGCCGTATTTTGTTGTTGGAAAGCTAAACATAAATGGTCAGGGTTACATTTTCCTCCTGTGGTAATTTGAAATAGGCAAGACTCTTCCATGTTCTGCAACTATACAGTGCTCTGTGCCAGAACCTCACACGGGTCGCACAGCACAGCTGTCCATTGTCCTTGAATCTCCACCCTCTCCTACGTGGTGATCCTTGGATTTTCTTTCGGGATTTTCCTTCCTACTTCACCTCTTCCTCTACTTCCTGTCCTCCCGGCCTTTCCCTTCCTGTCTCCCATTGCTTCTCATCTTCCTTTTCTCCTTCCTATCCTTTGCTTCCTCTTCTTCCTTCATACACACACACACACACACACACACACACACATATATGTATTTATGTATTTATTTTATGGAAGCAGTACTTTGAATTGTTAAAAATTAGAAAAATAACATGAATGTACATCATATAGCCACCAACCATAGAATACCATATTAAACTCTAATGCATGTCTTTTCAGATTTTTCATGCATATAATATATACATATATTTTATAAATGTGTAGTTTTTGTATATACATATAGTTTTATGTATATCTATATGTATTTTGTATATTATGTGTGTTTACATATATATACACACACATACATGCATATATGTGTGTGTATTTGGGTGATTTGTCATTTCCTAACCTGCTTTTCCCAGTTAGCTATCTTTACTCTACTGTTTTAGTACATTTGCACCTAGGATAATACTCAAACCTTCTTTAACTTTTCCCAGTTGATTCCAGAATGAACTTTGCTGATGGTTTGTCCAAAACAATACCCAATTCGCAGCCGTAGTTTGCATCTGGTAGTTATGTCCCTCTGATTCTCTCTTCGTTTAGCAAATCCCTATTATCATGACGCTGACTTTTTGAGAAAACAGGCCCAGGTGTCCTGTGGAATGGGTCTCTGTATCTTGAATATATTGTCTAACAATCATGGCAAGGATGAATTTATGGATTATTCTAGGATGGGACCCAGTTTGTGCTCTACATTGACAACACTGTAATATCCTATACACAGGTTGAGAGTGAAATATCTGTTGATGGGTAACTTACTCTTGCTATCCAGAAGCTTTTAATGTATTTTTCTTATCCATCAGGATATGCTTATATGTGTGCCTATTGTCACCAAAACAGACTGGACCTCCCTGTGCTCTTTCAATGTGCAGATTCAGGTCTTTCCTCAGCCTAGGGATATTATTTTTAATGTATCTATTCCATTTGTTTCTTCCAAAATACTCATTATTTGCTTGCCAGGTCTTCTATAACTCTTTTATCTTTTCCCACATGACTTCTACTTCTCTTTTTGTTTGAAGATATAATTTAATACTAATTTAATTCTTGTGCTTCAAGATATTTCTTGAAATTAGGCTACTGATTCTGGTTGTTCATTGGTCAAACTCTCCTTATTATCTACTGATTTATTTTAGTTTGAAAATAATGATAATAATTTCTATAGGGTATTTGGTATTATATTTGGATCTCCTCAAGCCTTTATTATTCATTTTTATTCAGATGATCACCTGTCTCATGTAGCAGTTCTCACAGTGTGTATTCAAATTGTTTGCTTGGTTCCTTTTTTTAAGGCTGTGGTGGCCCCTTGGATGAACAGGTATTTTTCCTGCCAGCACACTGGAGCCCAGGTCAGTTGTTGGAATATTGGTGAGACTCACAGGACTCATACTGTGACAATCTGCCCCATAAAGCTATGGGCTATGAGTGGGATGTCAACACCCCCCTTAGGTCCCTGGAAGAAGCCTCTCTGCTCTCTATCATCCTATAATCTCTTAGCCACATGAAGGTAAAGAAGCCTTCTTATTTGCAGTCTTGGAAACTAGAAGACAGTCCATTGGGAGAAAAAACCCACAAAGCAAGAATACTTTACACAATCAGAATTCATTCACATGTCAGGGTGAAACACGCGAACTCAGGGATAGGAAAGAACTGAGTGCCACCCAAGGTCCCCATATGAGGAAAATACATGAGAAAAGTTTATAACTAAACAACAAATTAACCCAAGCAGGGACTTCAACCTGGACAAAGATAAAGAGACGACCATGGTGGTGCAGCAGTGTTGCCCAGGAGTTACATGCACGAGGTCTGTGCAGCTCACCTGGATTTAGTGTCTGATTACGTCGCTCATTTGCTGTGTAAAATCAAGCAAGTATTTAGCATCTCTTTGCCTCATTTCCTTCACCTGTAAAATAAAGAATGAGAATAATGGTAGAGTTTACTCCATAGTATGCTTGCAAAGAGTAAGTGAGTTAATAAATGTAAAAATTTAGAAAAGAATCTGGCACATAATATATACTCAATAAATGTTATCTCATTATTATTCTGTATATTTGTTTAAGAAAACACTGCCTAAGAATATATGAGTCCTGGACTTTTGAAATAGAAGAGACACTCCATAAAGAAAATTTTGATATGGTAAACAGTGCAGGATTGTGGTACTAAAAATTGCATCTATTCTTACCCTAATGCCCAAATTAAATTATATTTGTATTACAGAAAAAATGATATTAATTATGATTTTTATTATAATTTCAAATTAAGGTGCTTCATCTCATGATCTTTTAGCATATTTATCTATATGGTAGATAATACACTTTATTTCTTTGAAGATTTTCTTATGGCTATTGATAGTAAAGAGGAAACAAATCTTATTTCACATACCTTTTTTTGAGGTGAGAGAGAACAGTTAGATATTTCGTTTTTAATAAAAAAAATGGCTAGACTAATAAAATTCCAGAATCGGAAGGGCATGAACTGATTTCTAGTCAATCTTCCTACCCAAAATAGGAATGTCTTCTGCAGTGTCCCCAAGAAGCAGACCTGTGGTCTCTGCTTGCATATTTCTAGTAATAAGAAACAGTATTTGTGAAATAGTACTTTTTGCCAAAATGACATAAAATTCTTCTATATTGAGCCTCGCTCTGTCCCCCAACCCTGTAACTTCAACTCAGTAGCATTTGTTCTTCTTCTAATTAAGAAAAAACAAAAAGAACGTTTGCTCTTTGTTTTGATAGCCATTGCACAAACATTTCGAGATTGTTATTCTATCTTAAACGTTCTCTTCTGTTGCACCAGCATTTCCAGCTTCCTTAGTTGTTTCATATAAAACATGGCTTTGGGTTCCCTAGCCGTTTTAGTGGTTCCTCTGAATATAGTAGTTTGTCAGTGTATGCCCAGAAATTTATTCTCACACAATTATTGTGGGTTCTCAACACTTTTTTTTTTTTTTTTTTTGGCATGTTCTAGGATTTGCTTACCAGCTCAAGTTGGTCTACTACGTTCTTAGATTGGGGCAGTGAGCTCCCAGTGCCATCATAGCTTATGTTGAATTGGGAGGGAGGGGGGATCAATAAAATATCTCAGATCTTCTCAATGTAAACTTTGGCTAAATCTCCCTGATCCTGTCCTGGTGAAATTCAGTTGATGAAGCTTAAATGCAGAACTCTGCATTTTGCCCTGCTAAATTTTTCATGGTTTGTTCACAGTGTTCTAGCATTTTTAACCTGACTTGGGCAAGTGACAAAACTTGGTAGGCAACCTGGGGCTTAGCCTAGGTAAAGACAGACTCAGCATGGTATTTAGCGAGATACATACTCTGGACCCTGAGGAGTGGGACTGGGAGGGTGGACACTTTGGTCTTTAAGGGACCACACTGATGGGGATAAAGAAGTATAAAAAGGGGTGTGAGAGAGAAGGGGAAAAGTGAAAAGCTTCCTAAAACAATGAGACAAATTTCTCATTTTGTCTTAGGCTCACTAAAAATAAGGCCTTCTTATTTAAAGATATATTGATATTTTATTATATAGGACCCATCATTTATGCCAAAAATTATCACAGGATGAATTAGGGGCAAATCAGTCAAAGATTCTTTGTTATTTTGATTTAAATTTCTTTAGAGCAGGATTTTTTAACCTCAGCACATTATTAACATTTTGGGTCAAATAATTCTTTGTTGTGGGAGGCTGTCCTTTGAATTGTATGATGTTTAACAGCATCCCTGGCATCTACCTACTGGATACCAGTAGCACTCTTACCCCAGCTGTGACAACCAACTATATCTCGGACATTGTCAAATATCCTCGGGGGGAACAAAATTGCCCTGGTTGAGAAGAACTGGTCTAATTCAGTACATAATTAATAAAGGGCATCAATCATAGCAAAGCATATTATGTTAAATTTGTTCTAAAATAGCCAACAGCAAACATTAACTTTAGGAAGCATGACCATCAATGACATGTTTCCATGCTCATTTTTGTGCATGGTCTGTGTAAGGGCTTGTTTAATTATTTTTTATTCAGTGCCTCCATGCTATTGGAAAGATTTCATGGATATTTCTTTGCAAAATCTGTGAAATATTAATTTGTTAAATATTTGTTGAGCCTATACAATATTCCTGGGACAATTCTGCACACTGGGGGTATAGCAATAAACAAGACAGATAAAAACCCTTGCTACCTTGAAGCACACATTACTACATGCGTGCATGTGTGTGTGCATGTGCATGTGTACACAAGTTTGGGCATGTGTTCTAGAAGTGGGATAAAGAAACAAAAATAGAAAAAAATCATATAGTGCTACAAAGTGATTGAGGTTCTATAAGAAAACTAAAGTAGGATAAGGCATAGAATGAAGAGATTATGTGTGGCTACTGTCAATTGGTAGAGAAGAAGCTTGTTTAAGGAGAGGTCATGTGAGCAAAGGATGGAATGATATGAAAGAATAAACCATGGAAGTTCTTAAAAAAACATTTTAGGCAGAGGAAAGAACATTTTTATGGGCTGAATGTGTTCTCCCAAATTCACGTTTCAATCCTAATATCAGTATTTCAGAATGTGACTGTATTTGGTGACAGGGTCTTTAAAGTGGGTAATTAAGGTAAAATGAGGTCATATGGGTGGTCCTTAATCCAATATACTTAGTATCCTCATAAGAAAGAGAAAATTTGGACACAGATATGTGTGAGTGCAGAAGAAAGACCACGTGAGGACCCAGAGAGAAGGTGGCCACCTGCAAACCAGGGAGAGAAGAAACCAAACCTGACTGACACCTTGTCTTGGACTTCCAGCCTCCAGAATTGTAAGAAAATAAGTTTCTGTTGCTTAAGCCATCTAGTCTGTAGTTTTTTGTTTTGGTAGCCCTAGCAAATGAATACAACCAGGTGGACAGGAAGGTGCTAGCTGTGTTTGATGGACAGCAGGTAGGCCAGAATGAAAGAGGGAAGGAAAGGTAGATAGTGGGATTAGAATGACAGGGACCAGACCATGCAGCGATAAGGGAGCTAGACTTTGTTTTGGGTGTAGTGAGGACAGGTTTTTGAACTGGAGACTGACATGAGTGACTTACATTTAAAGAAGAACAATCTGACTGCAGCGTGAAAACATAACTTTGTAGTGCTAGAGCAGAAGCAGGAGATTGAGTAACAGGCACGTGAGGTAGTCCACGTGAGATGAGGATGTGGCTTGGACCAGACTGCTGGTGCAAGAGGTGAGCACTGGTTGGATTCAGGGTATGTTCTGAGGATAGAGCCCACAGATCTTGCCCATGGACTGGAAGTACTGTGTAAAGGAAAAAGGAAGCAGATACAAATGTTAGGTTTTGCACATAAGCAAAAAGGCTAATGATGGTTCCATCTTCTGAGATAGGGAAATTTGATGGAAGAATCCTCAAATGTAAGTTGCTATGTTTTGCTATGTTATGTGCACAATGGAATATTTTCCCTTAATTTATAAGATTATAAATATAATATTTGTGGGAAAGTTCAAAGAATGTAGGAGCATCTAAGATAAAAAAATTCGCTGTTTGTAACTCACTCCTGAGAGTTGAGCGCATTAATAGTCAATGCTGCATCTTTCTAGATCATTTTTCTAGGTATGTTTAATAATCTCTTCTCTCTCTCTCTCTCTCTCTCTCTCTCTGACACACACACACACACACACACACACACACACACACACACACACTTCTTAGAAACTGCTTTTTGCCATAATGGAAAAAGTGCCAGAATTCTCAAAAATCATAGAACATAATGGAATCATGCTTTTATCTCTCCCCAACTCCTTTTAAGTTTAAGGGAGCTTGCTAGAATTATATGTAAAAGGTCAGATAGTGGGTGGCAAAACCACCACTTTGAGGAAAAAAGAGTGACATTTTCAAATGGCAATAGTTGGTGTTATTCTGGGCTCCAGATTGTGGATCTGTGTTTTCAACTGGATTTAGTTTTTATTAAGGTGAATTTTTTTTTCAATGGATTCAAATGTTATTTGTCTATAATCTTTCAAGTGGATCATTTTGGGGGCCTGTGAAAGTAATATATGGAGTCATTTTTTTTGTTTGTTTGATTAATTTTTTTTATTTGAAAGACTCTAGATCTTTTTATGCAGTGATCTCTTTTCCTGACATTTTTACATGGTTAAATCAAATGTGAACAAGGAGATTCAAGAAACCAAATTTACTTGCTAAATTCACCAAGTTTCTAGATGGGAAAAACAGAAATGAACTGGTTCCATATAAAACATGCAGAGAAAGGGCAAAATAAATTTAAATCTTACATCTGAAATAGTTTAACAAATTATAATTTTTAACCCATAGAGATACTGTAAAATAAGATGAAGTGAAAATTATGTTTGTGGCTACTACCTTGTTATGTCACATAGAAAAACAGTGTAATATGCTGTATATGATTCTGGAACAGAGGTTCTCAACCATTCTCTGTTCTGTTCTTTCTGTTTCTTCTTTTTCTCCGTCCCCATACAATAAGAAATACATTCTAGAACAAATAAGCTACACAGGGCTCTCAAAGAAAGTGAATAAATTCAGAGGACCACATTCAGCTCTGGAAGAAGGAAGCACAAGTAACATAACACAGGTATTTGGAGTGAGAAATGATGTGTCTATGGCAGCCACTGTGATAAGCCTTTGACATAGATGTCATATTTAATCCTTATATGAACCTTATGAGTACTAGTAGTATTCCATTTTGTAGATAAGAAAACAGACCCAGAGAAATTGAGTGACCTGTCCAAGTTCTGCTATCTAGTAAGCTGCAGAAACAGAAAGGAACGCAGACCTGTTGGACCTCAAGGATCAGGTTCTCTCACCATGATAAAGTGCCCTCTGCTTTGCATGTGAACACTGAACCCGTGTTTACTAGAGTAATCATCAGTGAGGGATGTCATACATTTGTCACTTGCCATTAGTTCATTTATATTAAAAATATTTTAAAATTACAGTTCCTATTTCTATTACTAAATAATAATACTCATTGTATCTCAATCGTCTTTGTATCTCCAGCCCTTAACACTTCACTTTACACATTATGAATGTGAAATGGGCATTATTGATGGGATGGTGAAGATCAATCTTTCAGCATCCCAAAGGGATAGAGTGTGTTTATGATAGTAAAAGCCTATTTTAGTTCAAAACTATCTTATAAATACAACGTCGTAGTACACACAATAAAAATAAAGCAAAAAGAGAAACATAAAGAACTTTTATTTAGAAATGTGAATAGGAAATCAATGGCTCTCAAGATGTACAGACAAAATATATAACTAGTTCTTCAGTGAAGTAATTTTTCCTTCTTCAGTTAGTCTTTTTAGTATTGAAAGAAGACGGGAATTTTGTTATTTTACATTATTTCTTAGTAGTATAATTCATTACTCTTCTCTAGGCCATTAATGGTTTATTTTGTAAATGGTTACAAAATGGGATATTTTATTGTATTTCTGTACATATATTTTTCAGTGCAAGTGTTAAAATTGATATATATTATTACTCGGGTTTTAAACTTTCCTGTATTTCTTTACATTTAGTTAGTAGAGCGCAACTAAAGATGGTCAAATTCCTAGTTTTTTTGGCGTCATATTAAGCAATTGGATATGATTTATACTATATATTACTCCTGAATCATGAGCTTTTATGGTATGTGTAAATAATTAATATGTCTACTATATTTCTCACAAATAATTTTGTCCTAGATACAGGGAGCTTTCTTCTACAAACAGGTTAGACACCAAATAGGAGTGAAAATTGTTTCTTAAGTTTTAAAACTGGAAAAAGTGGGAATAACATTTTAAAGACATTTAACTAATAAATTTTCTTTTATAATTCCCAGATCCAATTTCTTTATGAAGACCCTCAGTTGACTGAAGCAGATCGTAAGTATTTCTCACTGTAAAAAAAGGTAACATTTTTTTATTAAGACTAAGACAAGTGTCTTCTTTCCAGAAGAAGGAAAGTAAGATGTAGGCAAAGTTCTACCCAGAGAAGAACAGGAAGTAGGAAGTCATGTGCTTCTCCCAGGGGATTATGGGAAAAGGAGGTCAAATATATGACAAGACTTCCTACTTTGGACCCAAATCTCAGGGAACAAATTGTCTTGTTTAGCTTAAGAGAAAAGCCTAAAGCAGAGAAATATTGGATCACTCTCCCTTTTGGAACCCTAGAAAGAGATTGCCTTAGAGTATGGTTGCAAAACAACATGGCAGGGATATAATGATGGTGCACATTAGTGCAGCCATAGCAGAAGAAGTTATCTGAATAAATAAGCCTGCCTGTGAGTTCTCAAGCTGAACATGGACCCTGATGTCGTGGAAGGCACCCAGAAATTCTGGCATACTCTGGGGGGGAAGGAGAATATAGTTAAGAGTCTGACTGGTGAACCTGCTAGAGAGGCTGATCCTAATAAAGGCAAACATGTTTTACTAGGACTAGAGAATGGAAGACTTGTTGAAATAGGGATTGAATAGAAATTACAGACCTCATAGGAGGCCCACAGGGCAAGTAAAAGCTGAAGTAGGGCTGAGTCGCCAAGATATGCAAATAAGAAAACACCAGCTGCCTGGAAGCCAGCATGTTGTCATGGTATATATAGTGCTCTTATAAAAATCAGAATTGAATAGATCAGATCTCTATTTGGAATTGTTTGTCAAAATTTATAATTACATACACACACACACACACACACATTTAGAATAACTGAACTAATTTTTTTGTGAAAAAGCTGATATTGAATAAAGAAATTCTAAAATGGCATCAGGTATTTTCTCCCTATGCTGCCTATTGACAATCAGATGTTAGAAGTGCTTGAACTTAAACCAACCTAAGCGATTTACACTGGAATTGCACTTTTTGTAAATGTGTCCTTTAAATGTTGGCTTAGTTTTAAAAAATTTGTTGGAAATCTTTAAGAAAAGTTTTTAATGACTGGGGTGTTAAAACTTAAGCTTTTAAACCTTTTTAACAAATTGGAATTATTGAAAACAATGCTCGCAGCAGGAAAATAATGATGTTTATGTCCAGAAGTTAAAGAAGAAAATGAACAAATTAAGTGACATGAGCTCCAGTGGATTCGAGATTTAATTTATAAATTCTATAATTGCATTTTGGAATATCTTGACTTGTGGAAATAATCTTTTCATGGAACTTCTATTTTATTTGAACAATTTTTAAATTCTGCGTTGGAATTGAAACTGAGCAGGCCTACAATCTTGCAGTGTCTGAATTTGGAAAAGTATTCAAAGGATCATAGAGACAACTTATTTTAATAACTTTTGCTCAAAAGAAAGTTCTCTGGAGAACTGTGATTGAAATTACTTGGGTTACAAAATTAACCTATTTCAACATATAAAAAAGAATAAAATAGAAATGAGAATAGCCTTCATTTGGCAGGTATTTTTCTGAGTATATCAAAACCTTTAGAGATATTTTTCTCAATTCAAAAAAGTGTGTTTCATGAAGAAATTTCAGTTGAAAATGTTAAAATTTCAAATTAACTTATAATAAAACACAATTTTAATGAATATTTCAGGAAATTTTATCAAAAACTTAAAAATAAGACGTTAACAAAAAAAAATACCCCTGAAATACTGTTTTAGGGATGGAAATGTATCAAGACTAGTTATTCAACATATTTATTTTTAATGTTCAATCTTTTTTCAATTTTGCTTTGTATATGTTTTATTTTTTTAAAAATTATAATTTTGAAAATAATTTTAAAATTAAACTATTTTACATATTTACCAATCTAATAAAATCAATTGTCAGTTAATAAATAAATATTTCAAAAAGTAATATAGCTTTAATGATTTTAGTACTTTTGTGCATGCTCAGACATGTCCTGGTTGACAAGAAATTATATAGTCACCTTATTTTAGTAGTTACATGACCTTGAGAAAATTACTAACTTCATTAATCTTTAGTGTTTTCATTTACAGAATGGGGATGATATTATTTATCTCGAAGTCAAGAATGAGGGATAAAGAAAATAATGTATATAAAGTGCTAATCACAGCCTCTGTATATAACTATCATTTAATAACTAGCAATATCATTAATATTATAATGATTGTTTTAAAAAGAGGCTACAATCAAATAGACAATCAACACATATTTAAGGAATACTTTCCACTTGCCTAACACTATGGTAGGTTTTATGGCAAATGCAGGAATAAAACAGTCTCTTATAACCTGCTAGAAGATACCATTTACACCCATGAAAAATATAGGAAAAATGGTTTTACTCAACATATAGTTTTAAACGCATGTCTGTTTGGTAAGGACTATGAGATAGGAGAGAACACTGTGAGCTGGTGTTACTATTTATTCTTTATAAAATGCTCATCACTATGTGAGAAACTGGAAGTACAAAAAGACAGAGTTCTTCTTCTCAAGAAAGTCAGAATCTCCGGAATCAAGGGAAGCTTCAAGTGTCAGGTGAGAGGCACTGTTTTGGGCCGTAGAATAGATCATTGTATGGAGGGGGTAAGCATTTTAGGTGGGGTTTGTGTGGGAGGTTGGCTTGGCTGGAATGGAGGGAGTATTGGAGGGCTGGTGAGACGTAAGGCTGAGTAAGCAAAGTGAGAAATTCCACAATAAAAACACTTGGGATTGCTTTCTGAGCATGGCATTTGTGTGATGCCTGGCATGAGAATATATTTCCTGAGTCCTGTTAGGTTGCTAAGTCTTCTGTTATTAGCTTCACAATTCTTACATTCCTCCTGTATTACGCTGAGAACAAATAATACAGCCTTCAATCTTTTTAACACTCGTCCCTGTATCAATCAACTCGCAATCATGTGGATGGATGGCATTAAAAGCCAGACTGTGGTGTGGAGTAATCACGTGGGTAGATTTTTCCAGACATTTGACACAGAAAGACAACCATAGCATATGAGACCTCATTTATTTATTATAGGACGAAACCGAGGCCTGTGGCAGTTGCCTAAGATCACACTGAGTGTGCGGAGGGCCAGGACCCAGACTCCATTCTCCTGACGCCTGGCGGTGACTTTTTCCACTACATCAGCATCCCCAGAATGTGATCCCAGGAACGCTTATTCCAGGAGGTGTTAACTGGGGTTTTGAGAACAAAGGGTTCTAGGGAGGAAAATAATCTTGGAAATACTCCATGTTCAATCCTTCTCTCAAAGGTCCAAAGTTCACAGTAGCACATTAAAGACTTAGAAGAGTTCCAACAGTAAAAAAAAGAAACTTACGTAATAATGTTAGTTAAAATGACTTACTTGTGGAAGAAGATTTTTCTTGGTTCACTTTTCTAATGGGGAATTATCTTCCCTTAACACCAGTCTGAAAAGACCTTACTACCCTTCTTCCTCATTTTTCAAATTTAGAGTAGCCGGACAGGCTTTGCTGGGGGCAGCTGAAATGAGGAGCCAGGATTCCGGCTGAGAAGACAAGCAAACCGGCTTCACAGCAGGGCTTCAGCCTCACAGGTGATTGAAGGAATAACTGGAGGGCCTCACTTTACTGAGTGTCTTCAGACTGCTGAGGCATATACTGGGCTGAAATATGAGCTAAGTGTATCTTATTTCTCATTTATTGGAAGCAGTATGGCTAGCAGTTAAGAGATTGAACTCTGTGTCTGCTAGCCTTATTCTTGTCTAGCTACGCCATTTAACAGCTCTGTGATCTTGGCAGTAGTTATTTTAGCTCTTAGAGCCTCTGTTTTCTCATCCACAGAATGGGGCTAATGATTCCTAAATCTCACAATTCTTGTAAAAGTGAAATGCTGCAATATAGAGCATTCAATGTGTTACATATAATGTACGATATACAATCTACAAGCTTATTTGCAGAATTCTTGGCACCTAGTGTGTACTTGTGATGAGCTATGTGAATACTGTGTAATAGCTCCTGCTCATTGGGTTCAGTGGATGTGACAGGCATGTGTAAGTGCCTTTACACGTATAAACATATACATAACACACATATGTATATAAATGTGCTTTATATTTTATATATTACACACAATAGCTGCTATTTCCTGTATGTCAACTAGTTTGCTAAAGCTTTTTATAAATTGTCTCATTTATTCTTGACAATAATCCTGAGTTCATTATTTTAATATTTCCATTTTATGAGGGAGAGAACTAAGGCACAGAAAGAATAAATAACTTATTCGAGGTTACACAATTAATACATTGGTAGAACCAGGCTTTGAATACAGTAAGATGTTATGTTTTTTGGCCTCTTTAATGAAGATAAACTATAGCTTTATTTTGAATTTTAAGTTTCTATTTTCGTGTTAGACATATAAACAGTATAATCCAGTAGATGTTCAGAAATTGCTTTAAAATGTGTAAAACTAAATAAAATAAATCTAAAAAAAATTTTAAAAACCTATTATACAACCATACAAACATTGATTTGATGTGATATATACTCCCTTCTAGGCTTTGTGTAAAAGCATGCTTTTTCCATAATTATAATTAACGTTATGCTCTTCTTTATCAGTAATGATTAGATCATAATAGTTTTAATTTTCATTTTAGTTTTAATAGTTATCATTTTTAATGCCTACACAATATTTCATCAAGATAACATAACATAATTTGCCCAATCATTCCTATACTATCACACATTTTGATCTTTTCTAACCTTCCAATTGTTCTGCATACATAATCTAGGGTTACTTTTTTTTCATTTTGTGTAATTTTTCTTTTTTTTTTTTTTATTTCAGCATATTACAGGGGTACAAATGTTTAGGTTACTTTTAATTTTAAAAAACCCCAAACAAAAAAACAAGCAAACTCAAATCATCAACATTGTTTGTTGATTTAGAACTCATTATTTCTTTGTTGAATTAATTGTGTTTTGGGATTCCAGTTACAGAATACCATGATCCTTTGGAAAAGCCACTTAGTATTTTCTGGAATTTTTAAAGCCTGGCTGGGGTTGCGCATATGCTTCTCTTTCTAAGAGGACGTGGTCCAGCCAGCCAGCACAAACATCCCCCTTGGACGTTTATCACCACACGTATTTTATACTCAGAAATGGAAGAGGGAGTGGCCAAATAAGCCAAACTCCTACAGAAAACAAACACATTTCCTATTATCGGTCACCTCTTGAAATAAGTTACACAGTATCAGCCACTCTGCTAAAATGAACTTCCATGGCTGGTTAAATGTTTTCTGATTTGGGGTTTTTTTCCCCCCTCTTTCAGTGGTTCCCAACCTTTTTGGCACCAGGGACTGGTTTCATGGAAGACAGTTTTTCCACAGGGATGGGAGTGGGGAGGGAGGGCTCAGGCCGTGATGCCAGCGATGGGGAGCAGCTGTAAATACAGATGAAGCTTCCCTTGCTAGCTTGCCCCACCGCTCCTCACCTCCTGCTGCGCTGTGCAAGGGGAGTGGGGTGGGAGGAGCTTCATAAGTTTCATAAAAGACAATTTTTCCACAGACAGGAAGGTGGGGCGGAGCTCTGTGAGCTGGGTCCCTAACAGACTGTGGATGGTGTCTGGGGTTGGGGACCACAGCTTTAAATTATACTCAGTGTTGCTGTTAACGAAAAGAACATCCCTCTTTTATTTCATTAAAAATACACTTATTATACCTCTGCAATTTCTGGATCCAGAAACATTTTTTTTTCCCTAATTGAATCCACCTGCACTAAAATTACATTTTTCATTCTCCTTAACTGCCTTCATTCAGTATTACAGGTTTTGACAGAACATGAGATATTCATACACATTTTATCCATTGGACTTTTTTCTGAAGTTATAGAATACATATAGAAATGGCTTGGCTGTAGTTCATTTTGCCATCTAACCTTTTGCTACTGAATAATGCCACATTATTTATTTTTGGGTCATACTTATATTAGAAACAAAAGTTTATTGAGGTTTAGAAACTTTTCCTTACTTTTTTTCAGAGTGAGACATACATTAAATTTGGTATTGCAATTTATCTCAACAGTGCAGAGCCTGCTTAGGAAATGGTTCATTTTTCCAGAGTATGCTGAAAGGTTAAGCTTTGTATACCTTTCTTCAGGGGCCAAGTACAGCTTGCCTACATCTGCAACCCTAGGGGATATGGTCACTGCACAAACTTCATATTTTTAAATGGAAAAGAACAAGCAATAGTTCTCCAAAGACTTCTTTAAGAAAGGCAAAATTATGGAACTTGAGTATTTTCTGAAATGTTTGGCTTCATCACATATTTACATTAGGAACCCACTGTTTTCCTTAAGCCCTCTAACTTTCATTTTAAGACCTGTATCATTCTAAAGCTATAAGTTAACTGCCTAAGGATGGAATTTTACAGGATGTGCTGTGGACAGGGTGCAGGCAGAGGAAAGCATATGTTTTCACACTTTAAGTTGTTAGGGGAAAATGGTATTTGAGCCCAAATTGGCAATCACATGGCAGGAAAATCTTGGTTGGTCAAAAAAAAAATTGTCTGCTCTGTTGAACCACAGTGATTGAGCTCTTCAGAATCATGTACATTTTTTTTAATGGTTCACGTTTTAAGCAAAATTAGAAAAAATGTTGGGAAGGAAAGGATCTTGAGATCCTAGATTGAGACTAGATTTCCATGGGCATTTCCATCTTCCATTGTGGTGCCAAGGTTACAACATACATTCCAGTTGAGGAAAGTATAACTAGAGCTCATCCTCAAAATCTCCAGCCATTAGACATTTCAACTCAAACATCCTGCCACCATCTGAAACTTATTTAATGTTGAACTCATCTTTTCACTGCCCCTTAGAACTATTCCCTTTCTTGAATTTCTTATATTCAATCTCATCATCATTTTCTCCTCCCTCAGACATGGAGACTTGAAATTAATTTTAACTTCCTCTCCCTCCCATTCAATGAGCCACCACGTTCTTCATTCTATCTTTCCCCAATATCTGTCCCCTCCTGGCCATGTCTGCATACCCTTCTTATACCATACCTTGGAAACAGCACACATCCGATCCAGAATGGATTTTGGAGTTAGATACCCTAGCATCAAATCTTAACACTGTTATTTACCATCTTGAGAAATAAAATAGGGCTGGTAAAGCCACCTTATACAATTGGGATAACTGTGAAAAATAATGTACATGAAGCATAAGGCTCAATACAAACCAGGCTCTATAAAAGTAAGTTAGAATTATTAATGGATTTTCTTCTTGCTGCTCCCCTCCTTTCTGAGCTCAATACCACTAAGCCAGTTTAACTATTAATAAATTATTTTCAGCATACCATCTTCTGCACCCCCTGGATTTTCCAGCACTCACCACAGCCCAAAGCCTGGTTCTCAGGTATGTGGTCAGCGTTCTCTTCTATGCACACTTGAACGCTTCACTCCAGCCAACTAGATTTTCTACAGTCCCCACAAACTGGCTTGCATTTTCCTAACTTTTGTGCTGTTCTGCTTTGGCTCACACTGCCCTATTCACCTGGAGTTTCTTCGCTTTGTAAGTCATTTCCACATATCCAAATATTGTAAACTCTTTAGGATGAGGTCAAATCCACCATCTCTGCAAAGTCACCCCTAATCATGGCAGATGGGAGTAATTTTGTAATCTTCGGAATTTCTTTGCTTCTTAAAATCAGTTACTAATTTGTTAGGAAGTCAATCAATCTATGCCTTATGACATGGTTTTCAATGTTGTTCTGAAATTTTATTAATATGTATTATTGTTATTTGACCTTTCACATGTTTATTTTTTAGCTCATCAATTGTTTTTTCAGTTCCTTGGAGCCAGAAAGCATGTGTTTTACTTTGTAGTGTCTGTCATAGTCCACCTGTATCTCACTTTTTCCAGTGTAGAAACCATTGAGGGCGGGGAAAATTTTCTGTATGCTTAGTGCCAGGTATACTGGGGAGAGGGATGTCATGGATATGGAAGTCCAATTCTTTTACCGTCTGCTCAGAGTTTTTTTTACTTTTCTGTAGCCCCGGGAACCTCCTTCACATATTTGAGTTTTTGGATATTTCTGGTGATAATCTTGGTGCTGTATATTTATTTTTGGTTTTCTATGGACAGGAGTGATACCAGCTTGCTTTTATGCCACCATTTTGGAACCAGAAGTCTCTGTTTCCATATTCTTCTTAATAGATAGGTGTTTCCTGTTCTTTTCTTTTTCTTTTTTTACAGTCCAGGAGTCTTTTATTTTTTATACCACTTATCCATGAATTCATAGGGAATAGGTTCCAGCACCTCAGGCTCCTTTCCATTGGTTCTCACAAAGTGTGCTTCTCTGGGTGGAGCAGGCTGGCACTTCAGTTGAACCAGATACCTTTCTCTTTGGCTTCCTTCTTTTCCTGATCATTTTCCTTCACACGTTTCAGGAAGCTAACTCTGCACCTAACACTGAAGCTCCCAAATATATAAAGCAAACATTAATGTATCTAAAGGGAGAGGTAGACTCCAATATAATAACTGTAGGGAATTCAACACCCCATTCTTAGTAATGGAAAGATCATCCAGGCAGAAAATCTACAAAGAAACATTGGAATTAAACTATACACTAGACCAAATATGTCTAACAGAAATTTACAGAACATTTCACCCAACTATTGCAGAATACACATTGTTTTCATCAGCATATGGAACATTTTACAGAATAGACCACATCTTAGGAAACAAAATAAGTCTCAATAAATTAAAAAAAATAGAAATCATATCAAGTGTTTTTTCTAAACACAATGGAATAAAACTAGAAATCAGTAACAAGAGAAACCTTGTAAGCTACATGAACACCTGGAAATTAAACAACATGCTACTGAATGACCAATGAGTCAATAAAGAAATTAAGAAAAAAATTTTAAAATTTCCTAAAACAAATGAAAATGGAAACATGATATACAAAAATCTGTGGGATACAGTTAAAGCAATACAAAGAGGGAATTTTATAGTAAGAAACGCCTATGTCAAAAAAGTAGAAAGACTTCAAATAAACAACCTACCAATATCTCAAAGAAGTAGAAAAACAAGGACAAACCTAATTCAAAATTAGTAGAAGGAAAGCAATCATAAAGATGACAGCAGAAAAAAATCAAATTGAAACTAAAAAAACAAATATAGATCAACAAAACAAAAGGTTTTTTAAAAATAGAAACAGAATTGACAAACTATTAGCCAGACTAAGAAAAAAAGAGAGAAGAATCAAATAAATATAATAATAAATGAAAAAGAAGACATAAGAACTGAGACCACAGAAGTTCAAAGAATCATTAGAGATTGAAAAACTATATGCCAACAAATTGGAAACCCTCAAATAAATGGATAAAGTACTGGGTATGTATAATCTACCAAGATTGAACAATAAAGAAATAGAAAAACCTCAAAAGACAAGTAACAAGTAATGAAATACAAGCTGTAATAAAAGTCTCCCATCAAAGAAAAGATCAGGACCTGGTGGCTGCACTGCTTGATTCTATCAAACATTTAAAGAAGAATATCAATTCTACTCAAACTTTTCAAAAAATTGAAGGGGAGGGAATATTTCCAAACACATTCTATGATGCTAGCACTGCCCTGGCACCAAAACCAGATAAGAACACAACAGGAAAAAAATAAAACTATAGGCCAGTATCACTGATGAAAAAGCAAAAATTCTCAACAAAATACTAGCAAATTGAATTTGACAACACATTGTAAAACTCAATTGGAATTCATCCCAGTAATACAAGAATGGTTCAACATGTGCAAATCAGTAAACATGGTACATCACACTAACAGAACCAAGAACAAAAGCCATATGATCATTTCAATAGATGCTGAAAAAGCATTCAATAAAATTCAACATGCCTTTATGATAAAAACTCTTAACAAGTTGGGTATAGAAGGAACATGCTCAAAATAATTAAGGTCATATATGATAAACTAAGATCATACTGAACAAGGAAAAATGTAAAGCTTTTCCTCTAAGATCTGGAACAAGTTAAGGATGCCCACTTTCACCATTGTTGTTGATATCATACTGGAAGTCCTGGCCAGAGAAGTGAGGCAAGAGAAAGAACAAAGGGTATCTAAATGGGAAAAAGATAAGTCTGGTTCACAGATGACATGATCTTATACTTAGAAAAACCTAAAGACTTCACCAAAAAACTTTTAGAAGTGATAAATAAAGTCTGTAAAGTTTCAGGATATAAAATCAACTTATAAAACTGAGTAGCATTTATTTGCACCAACAGCGAACAATCTGAAAAAGAAATCAAGAAAGAAATGCCATTTACAATAGCTACAAACAATATAAAATACCTAGAAATCAATTTAGTCAAAGATGTGAAAGATCTATGCAAGAAAAACTATAAAAACCTGAAAAAAAAATTGAAGAGGATACAAAAAATGGAAAGATATTCCATGTTGTTCAAATTAATATTGTTAACATGACAACACTACCCAAAGCAATTTACAGATTCAATGCAATTCCTATCAAAATACCAATGACACTTCTTCACATAAATTTTAAAAAATCCTGAAAATTTATATGGAACCAAAAAAGAGCCTGAATATCCAAAGTAATCCTAAGCAAAAAAATTAAAACTAGAGGCATCATATTACCTAACTTCAAATTATACTACAAGGCTACAGTAACAAAAACAGTATGGTAGTGTCATAAAAGTAGACAATAGATAAACGGAATAGAATACAGAACCCAAAAATAAAGCCATATACCTACAACCAACTGATCTTTGATAAAGTCAACAAAAACATACACTGGGGAAAGGATACTCTTTTCAATAAATTGTGCTGAGAAAATTGGATTGACATATGCAAAGAATAAATCCAGACTCCTATCTCTCACCATATATAAAACTCAACTCAAGAAGGATTAAAGACTTAAATATAAGAGCTAAAACTTTAAAATTGCTAGAAGAAAACCTGGAGAATATTCTTCCAGATATTAGTCTAGGCAAAGAATTCATGACTAAGACCTCAAAAATAAATGTGACAAAACCAAAAATAGACAAATGGGACCTAATTAAGCTAAAAAGTTTTCAGACTGCAATAGAAATAATTAACAGAGTGAGCAATTTGTGGAATGGGAGAAAATATTCACAAACTATGCAATGAACAATGGGTGATTATCCAGAATCTACAAGGAACTCGACTTAGCAAGAATAAAACCACATAATCCCCTTAAAAAGTGGGCTAAGGACATGAATAGACATTTTTCAAAAGAAGATATATAAATGGCCAACAAACATGAAAAAGTGGTTAACATCACTAGTCATCAGAGAAATGTAAATTAAAGCCACAATTAAATATTACCTTACCCCTGTCAGAATGGCCATTATTAAAAAGTCAAAAAACAATAGATGTTGGTGAGGATGTGGTGAAAAGGGAACACTGACATTATACACTGTTGGTAGGGATGTAAATTAGTACAACCTCTATGGAAAACAGTATGAAGATTTCTTAAAAAACTAAAAGTAAATCTACCATTTAATTCAGCAATCCCACTGCTGAGTATCTACCCAAAAGAAAAGAAATAATTATATCCAAAAGGTACTTGTACTTACATGTTTATTGCAGCACAACTCACAATCACAAAGATATGGAATCAACCTAAGTGCCCATCAACTGATGAGTTGGTAAAGGATGTAATACACACACACAGATACACACACACACACACACACACACTAAGGAATACTACTTAGTCATTAAAAAAATTAAATGTCTTTTGCAGCAACTTGGATGGAACTTGAGTCCATTATCCTAAGTGAAGTAACTCAAGAATGGGAAATCACATACCGCATGTTGTCACTAATAAGTGGCAGGTAAAATAGCATTATGCATGGTCATATGGAGTAGTATAACAGATAGTGAAAACTTCAGTGGTGGGAGGCTGGGAGGGCGGTGAAGGATGAAAAATTACCTATTGGGTACAATGTCCACTATCTGGGTGATGGATACACTAAAAGCTCAGATGTAATTCCCATACAATATGTCCATCTAACAAAACTGTGCCCCTAAATATACTGAAATTTAAAAAAAGTTATATGGAACCACAAAAGACCTTGAATAGCTAAAGTAATCCCAAGCAAAAGAACAAAGCTGGAGGCATCACACTATCTCACTTCAAAATATACTGCAAAGCTACAGTCATCAAATCAGCATGGTATTCACATAAAAACATATATATAAACCAATGGAACAGAGTAAAAAACCCAGGTATAAATACATGCATTTACAGACAACTCATTTTCAACTAAGGTGTCAAGAACATACAGTGGGGAAAGGAGAGTCTCCTCAATAAATTGTGCTTGGAAAACTGGATAATCACATGCAGAAGAATAAAACTAGACTCCTATTTTTCACCATATACAAAAATCAAATCACAGTGGATTAAAGGCTTAAATCTAATACCTGAAACTATGAAACTACTAGAAGAAAACTTTGGGCAAACACTTTG
Organism: Indri indri; assembly: GCA_004363605.1. NCBI lineage: Eukaryota > Metazoa > Chordata > Mammalia > Primates > Indriidae > Indri > Indri indri. The sequence continues at coordinate 19,685 of RJWJ010011792.1, read as the reverse complement.
GTAAATTTGTCTGGGTAAAGATATTTTATGTAAGACCTCAGAAGTGCACACAGCAAAAGCAAAATAGACAAATGGGGTTACTTCAAGCTAAAAAGCATCTGCACAGCAAAGGAAACAATCAACAAAGTGACCAGATAACTTATAGAATAGGAGAAAATATTTGCAAACCATCCAGCTGACAAGGGTTTAATCACCAGAATACATAAGAGCCCAAACAACTTAATAGCAAAAAACCAAATAATCTAATTAAAAAATGGACAAGAGACCTGAGTAGACATTTCTCAAAAGAAGACATACAAATAACCAACAGTTATATGAAAAAATGCTCAACATCATTAATCATCAGAGAAATGCAAATCAAAACCACAATGAGGTATCATCTCACCCCAGTTACAGTGGTCTTTATCAAAAATACAGGGAATAATGGATGCTGGTGAAGATATGGAGAAAAGGGAACCCTTATATACTGTTGTGGGGAATGTAAACTAATATAGCCACTATGGAAAACAGTACGGAGGTTCTGCAAAAAATTAAAAATAGAACTGCCATATGTTCCAGCAATTCCATTACTGGGTATATAGCCATGAAAGAAAATAAATCAATTATCAGAGAGAGAACTGCACTCCCACGTTTATTGCAGTACCATTTGCTATGCACAATAGCCAAGATATGGAATCAATCCTGTCCATAAATAAATGAATGGATAAAGAGCACGTAGTATGTATACACAGTGGAATATTATTCAGGTATAAAAAGAATGAAATCCTATAATTTACAGAAGGATTGATGGAACTGGGAGGCCATTGTGTTAAGAGAAATAAGCCAAGTACAGAGAGGCAAATATCACACATTCTCATTCATATGTGGGAGCTAAAAAACTGGATCTCATGAAGATACAGAGTAGATTAGTGGTTAATAGAGGCCAGGAAGGGGAGGGCAATGAAGAGAGGTTGAGTAAAGGGTACAAATATTCAATTCGATAGAAGAAATGAGAGACGGTGTTCGGTAGATGAGTAGGGTGAGTATAGTTTGCAATAATTTTTTATGTATTTCAAAATAGCTAGAATGGAATAATCTAAATATTTCCACGATAAAGAAGAGACAAATATTTAAGGTGATGGATATCCCAATTACCCTGATTTGATCTTTACATATTATATGAATGTATTAAATTATCACATGTACCCCCAAATATGTACATCTATTAGGTATCAATAAAAAATTTTAAAAAAGAATATGAAAATAGAAATAAAGATGACCTTTTTATAAAGAATAATCTAGAATTTAATTTTCAAAAGCATGTTCATACTAAATTCCTTCTGTTTCCCTCCCTTGTTTCCTTCCTTCCTTTTTTCCTTCATTCCTTCCTTTCTTCTTTCCCTTTCAGGCCAGAAACCTGAAGTAATCTTAAAATCTCCCAGGATTTATTGACCACTTGCTGTGTTCCAGGCTCTGTGCTAATCGCCATCATATCTGATCTCATTTAACCCTCATAGAACTCTACAATGTCAACACTATTTCTGATGAGGAACTTGAGACTCACTTGGGAACATAACTTGCCCAAGATCAGCTAGCTGGCCGAGGCTCTAACTCCCTTTGGCTCTGAAGTCCTTACTCTTAGTCACAAACAAAACTGCCTCACTCTTTCTCCCCACTCCACTCCATAATACTCAGCACATCATAAATCCTGCCAGTTTTAACTCCTAAATGTTGTTCATTGTTTTCATGCCTATTTCTGCAGCCCCAATTCAAACCCACAACAATACTTATCTAGACAATTGCCACAGCCTCCTGATGGTTCCAACTGCATCTAGCCTTTCTCTAGTTATACTTATCTCAGATAGTGCTCAAAGTGATATGTTCAAAAGGCTACAAGGGCTTCCTGTTGACTATCAGACACTCGGTCAGGTGATGTTGATGCTGATGATCTGGAACACACATTGAGAATCATTGCCCTATAGGGTCCTGACTGAATTCAAAAGAGGAAATGAAGCTATGAAAGATAGGAATCTGGCAGGGGGAAGATCGAAGAGAAGAGGGTAACCCCTGGAAAGCCAAATGAATCATTCTGCCTTTACCTAAATGTTTGACATCACACACACACATACAAATAAAATTAAGTTAAAAAAAAAAACAAACAAAAGAGAATGAACAAGCTCATTGCTATTTAAGGTCAAAGAAAAGAAAACTGATTCACAGAAAATTTCACGTACGCATTAAAAGAATGTCTGAGCAGTGGAAATTTCCATAATCCTTAAAAATCAGCGTGGAAGCATATGTTCTAATTTTCTACTTTGTTATTTGATTTTCTAAAGCTATTTTTTGTGTCTAGTATTCCCAGACTGTCAGATATGCATTTCATTAACACAGCTCAATAATACGATACTGACATAATTATTTAATAAATAAATACAAATCAGCTTGAGTCTTCTTTTGATATAAAACTGGGAGGACATGATGGGGGGAGGTAAGTTCCAGTTTACATCTTCTCACATGCTTTTATTTGTTCAGATTGAAGTTGAGAAAAATGATCGCTTTGAGAAACCAAACCCCCTCGTACCTGGCATTCAGCTGGAAGATTGCCCTGACCTCCAGTTGGGTATGATATGTGTGCCTGTAGAGGAATGTGCACTCTTACTCTGGGATTGGGACTTCAACAATTCTAATTAGAAAGTTAAATAAATATAGAAAGCTTTAAGAGTTATCATCTCAACTCTATTCTCTTTTCTCAAACTATGTAGCTATCTCTTCATCAGGACATTATGTGATATAAAAATTTTTCCTATATTAGGAAACAGAATGAGGTTAATGATGTATTATTTTTATTGTTATTCTATTTTTAGTGTAAAATTTAAGAGATTGAAGCACAAATAGAATTATATAAACTACACTATGTATTCCACTGTATGTTCCCCTATGAACAATTATGCAAACTTATTCAAATTGTTCTTGAATAAATTGTTTTTTATATCCAAGTTGTAGTGCAAACTCATAATCTCATTTTTGGTAGATCATTATCATAAATTTCTACAAGTAGATCCCATTTCTATGATTTTATTTTTTTATAACCCTGAATCTGACCATGCTTTTTAAATTTTGTGTTTGTCATGCTTGGCGGTCCATTCCATGTTTGGCCATTCCTAAGCTTCTGTAATTCTTTTGAGGGCTCCAAAAGGTCATTGTGTGTCCTGACCTCCTGCTAGGAGAACTGCTTTTTTCTCTCTCCAGATGTTTTCCAGTTCAAACTTTTATTGCTGTAATCTGTATGCAAGTCATATATGAAAAGTGTCAAATATCATTGTCCAGCAGTGAAATTAGGACTCTTTCAAATTGGAGGGAAATGTTAACACAGCGCATCTGTGTCCTGCCAGTGTTTCTCCCGGCAAGCTGGCTCTGAGAAGGCTGTTTTCCCTTTGGCCATCTGTGCTTCCATAAACAATCTGCAGTGGTTTCTTCTTCTAATTCAAATTCTGGCAGCTGGATTTCCTTCTTAGTTTCTTTTGATGTTGTGACACCAGTAGCAGTGCACCCATGAATCATTGTGCTTCTTTCTACTTTTAGGGATCATATCACCAAAGATGTTAAATAAGTAGTTCGCATGAGTTTCCCACATGGGGGTTCTGCAATGCAATATGCTAAGTGGGCCAACTGAGGCCTGGCTGAGAAAATGAAATAGAATGTTTTATGCCCCCTGCCCAACTTCAAGCGTCCACGTTTTTTCTTCTCTATTTAAAATTGATAAATCTTCCTATTTATTTAATATTTTTCATCTGTTGAAAAATCCCTCTAACTATCTTACCCACCATCCAATGCTGCCTATTTCCAGTATCATGCACTTCAACTCCTTGGATTCAGTTCAAAGAAAATGTTTTCATAAATAAATATCTATTTTATTATGTGATGTAACTACAACCCTACCTAGTAACAGTCTTTAGATATATAATTAGTGTATGTGTGTGTGTATATATATAAAATATGTTTAATTAATACATACAACTGTATAATTGTATAATATTTATAATATTCATAGAACACAGCACATACTGTTTATTCCTGTTTAAGTTCATCTAATGCACAAATATTTTGCTTTTCGATGAAATCAACAGTCACTAAAAATTAGAATTTTTCAGAATACAGTATATTGCATACTTTTTTTTACAATTTAAAAGAGTTAAAAAGGTATCTGTAATACCTATTTCTTTACTACTATTTCCTTGCAAGAGAGTTGTGTTGCAAAGTCTGTAAAACAACTTTTCTTTAAAGAAAGGACGAATGTCAGAAAACAAGATATTATATAGACAAAAAGAAAATTAAAAAATATTTTCCAGAGATATTTGTGAACAATTGAATTGGCAACCTCATAGTTGAAAACTAAGCAGAAGACCAAGAGAGTACACAATGATCTTGCAAGAAAAAAAAAAGAAAAGGCATTAGATGCCCAAACAATATAACATCAGATAAATATAAACTAAATCATTTTATCATTGAATATTTTTTCATTATATCAAAGACACGAATTTAATATTCCCTTTTCACTGACAAATTTTGTTGATTTTGTAAGATAAAGACATTAAACACGAGCTTGGCTGCTCTTTCCCTTATTAGCATTAGTAGTTGAAAGAAGATGAGGGAAAAGTCAGAGTTTAGCCAGACTGATCTCAGAGCAAAGCAAGTTGCCAAATATTGCCCTGCTACACTTCTGTTAAAGAGACTGATCCACATTTCCTGAGTCTAAAGGTACTGTCTTAGTCTGTTCAGGCTGCTATAACAAACTACCAAAGACTGGGTGGCTTATACACAATACAAATTTATTTCTCACAGTTCTGGAGGTTGGGAAGTCCAAGATCAAGATGCTGGCAGATTTTGCAACTGGTGAGGGCATGTTTCCTGATTCACAGACAGCTGTCTTCTCTCTGTGTCCTCACATGGCAGGAAGAGAGAATTCTGGCCTCTTTATCCCATAAGGACGTTAATCCCTTTCATGAGAGCTTGGCCCTCATGACACAATCACTGTGTCTATAGCAGGTACCCTATCCAGAGCCCTCCAGATCAGTCCACTGTGATAGTCTGTGTATACACATATCCTTTGAACTAGCCTCTTGGTGTTCATCCAAAAAGCTGACATGCTCTGCTCTCTGCTATCCAAAGCCTGTCTTCATTAATCAGTCATGGTCACTAAAGCACTAATGGCTCTGAGAGAATGAAGACTTCCAGGATTTGGTCCTAAGTCAGCCCATCAGCTGCCCAACATTACTAAAGCATTTGGTACTATGTCCTAGCCATAGTTCAACTGTCTCTTGCTTAGTGTGAGAGTGTCATTCCTGGAAAATAAACTCAGTTTACTTCTTGCATCAAAGAGAGTACAGCTTTGCCACTGCCTGATTTAGCATATGAGCCAATGTCTCAGGTTGTGTGTTTAGGTGTGGGGCCACAGGACCAGTACTCTGGCATTCTGGTCACTGTGTATGCTTCTCCTTTAGGGAATATCTCCTTTTGGATATTCAGGGTCCAATATAGGAACTTCAGAAATCAATTTTCATGGTCCTCCATTTTTGATTTTTCCCTGGTAATGACAGAAAGATCCATCTCTTTGACAAAGTATTAAAACTGCACTCATTTTTTCTTCCTTTTTCAACTTTTTGAGTATCATTCTATACTTTCTTAGGAGATTTAAAGCATTCTGTACATACTTTCAAACATACTCCTATCACATCCATTATTATGTCTCACATTCGTCTTTTTCAGAGTCTACATTCATCTTTGCACAACAGTTTTCTAACAGGGTCACAGCTGTAACTGGCTTTGTGAACAGTCTGAACTCAGTGGGGAATGAATGTGAAACCATTCTGTTTTCTCTAGCCATTGACTGAAACCATGCTCAGGAGAAACTCTCTTGTATCTTAACAACATCCTGGACAGATTAAGATTCGGGTCACTTTTGATTATTTAAAGTGAGTCCATTTTAAGATTCTAATCTGCTCTCTGATTTAAACCTTAGCTTCTCCTTTTTCCCCAGTGGATCTGGAGTGGAGAGTGAGTGTGATGTTCTCTTTTATTTCTCTTTTACTTGTGGGGAGGGAGACTGGGACTGAAATCACTCAGGGATAACCACTCAGGGATGACTCTTTTCCTTCTCTTCTCTCTTCTTATACTGTATATGTATAGTGTGTGTGTGTGTGTGTGTGTGCGCGCGCGCGTGTGTGCACGCGCATATATATATATATATATCTTGTATCTATCTGTCTTGTGTGTGTGTATATATACATATCTTATATATTCCTTCAGTGAAATGGGGCAGGTGGCAGAAGAGAGAAAATGTGTCACCTTTCAGCTGGCTACTATTGTCAATCACCACTGCGTTTCTCTGGCTAACACCGACTTGCTGTTGCTAACTCTGCAGTGCCGGCTCTGTAGAGAGGCAGTTGTGTGTTTTCAGAGGGTCCTGTGCGGGCCTCCTATTCCATAGTTTCTGACATAAGAGGTCCAATTGCAGCCCCAGCTCTTCCAACTGATTACAGAATTACCTGGAATTGCAGCCGCCAGCCTTTCAGGGTGGCAGGTCTGCTCAAGTCTCAAGACTGTGTGTTGCTCTAGTTGTTTGTGGATCACTTCAGAATATAGCCCTGGTACTTGGTGCTTCTTCATGGCCAGTACCAGGCCCTAGCAGCCAATTCAGGGCTTCCGAGAAAAAAAAAACTCACTCAAAAATAACTTTGTGTGAGTCATGATAGGATAGCTTATGCTGCAGTTATTAATACAACAATTACAAAATCTCAATGACTTAACACTAAGTGTTTATTTCTTTCTCTCTTTATATGTCAAACATAGGTTAGCAGGACAGCTCTGCTCATTACAGTTAGTCAGGAACCTGGGACGATGGAGGATCTGTTTTGTCCTATACTTTCGTAATGACAGAGAGAGGAAAAGGGAATGTGGGGAATCTCACGTACCTAAAGCTTCTACCTGTAAGCGACATAAGTCACTTCCAATCAGTTTTTAATTGGTCAAAGTGTGCAATGTGTTCCAGCCTACCCTCAAAGGGAGTGGGGAAGTGTAACTCTTTCATGTGTCAGAAAGAAGAATAGGAATACCTGTGAATAGCCCTAATGACCTCCAAAGTTTGTCCTTTCTGATCCCCAAATATTGAGCTCCCTCTTACCCAAAAGTTCCATCTGGTTGATGCATTCATTGCTGAGTTTAGGATCTCTGAGTGATGCCACAGTCTCTATCAGGTCTGGGCATGGTTTCTTTTAGTCTGCAAACCTATAAATGTAAAAAAAAATTGCCTCTCTCCTATACACCCATTGCACAATGGTGGAAGAGAGAAAGGAAACCCAAAATAAACATTCCCTTTTAGAAAGGAGGAAAAGTGTGAGACACAAAGAAGCTACATAGCAATTCTGAAATCTGGCTAGGCCTACCCTGAGTGTTCTTTGATTAGACCCCAATCCTGCTCACTGGGAGACTCCCCATCCACAATTCTCCATGGCTCTTGGATCTGCTGCTCTAGAATATTCTTCCTTTTCCATTACCTTTGATATAATCTAAAGCAGATACTGGAAAATTTGTGTGCCATTGAGTGCCAAGCATTTTTATCAATCTGCTTCATAATTGTGGAAAGTTGGAGACTTAAGATCATTTTAAGTCACTGACCTTTTTCAGTTCAGATATGTGATTTCTTTGGTCTTATAACTTTGTTAAAAATATAACAAGCATTGTATCTATTAGATTATACTTAGCTCTATGTGCCAACAACCACACATGGTTCATTTTCAGACATACCAATTAGATTTGTTTTATTTCTCCTCTGTCTCCACCTTGCATTTATAAGGAAACTACTAGGCTTTTCTCTCTTTCTGTATGCCATTTTTTCAATTAAAAGAAATAAACGGCAATTAAACTTTTAGTTATACCCTACTCTTCTTGCATTCTTATCCAGCTAGAGCATGTAACAATGGGTTTGAAAACTAAACTCTCGATTTTATCCTTACTGAGTTCTAGCTGACCTTTATAATCCTAAGGCATTCTTAAGTTTTTCTGTTGCAAGCTGAAGAAGGAAAATTAGCAGCCTCTGCAGCTAGCTAAAGATATTTATGTCTGTGTGTGTGTGTGCGCACGTGTGTGCACACACTATTAGCTATTCCATTTTATTCACTTTTATTTCTGGGTAAAGCTAGCCAATTCTTTTCTGAGCTCAGCTCTTTCTTATAATACCTTGTCGAATGAAGCCAACAGCAATCAGCACACACTGCTAACATTATTTTCTGATCTTGTTCACAAAAGCTACAGGTTCTTTAGATACATTATCTTCCTTCCAAAACACTGAAGGCAACAGTTTTATCAAAAGTGTCGTTGTATATATAGCACTGATCATAATCCTTCTAGCTTCCAATAACAGTTTCCTTGCTGTCTACCACTTGATTAGTAAGCAATGCTTTGTATTTATGATTTTACATTATATATTATGACTTCATTTTGCATTAGGTACTAATTTCTATATTAGTCAGAATATACTAGGTATTCTGCATATTCTAGGTAGTGCTTGCTATTGGCTGTAGAAACAAACATCCTTAAAATTTAAGTGGCTTAAAGCAACAAAGCTTATTAAAATTTAAATTACTTAACCCAATGAAGTTTATTTCTTGCTCTGGCTACATGTTTAACACTGGATAATAAAAGAGGTTGTTCATTATAGTTGCTCAGGAATTCAGATGGATGGAAGATTCAGTTGGTGGAGACTCCCTCTAACTAACTTTTATTGGCTGTGGCTAGTAATTTGGCTATGCCTACCTTCAGATTGAGTAGAGAGGAGTAATACTATAAGATACCTGGAAAGAAAACCTGAATTTTGTGAGTGAACCTAACGAATATCATAATCATTGTGGCAAAATAATAATTAGTTCTAGCTTTGAATATTTTAATTTGTCCACTTGTGGTACAGATGTGAGATACACAGGAATTCTTAGCAAATCTGCTATTTCCTTAAGCCTGCTTCCATACTCTTTCTAATCTGCTTAAGAGCAATTCTATTTGTTCAGTTTTTGATCAAAAATCATGTTATCTTTCATGTTACTCATTCTCTCGCACACTGCATTCAATAGGATAGCCAATCCTATCTGTTTGACTTTCAAAATAAACACATAATCTTACTACCACTTCTTACCATAGTCATCTCTACTACCCAGGTGTAAGCTATTATTGTTGATCACTTGCTGACTGGTTGCCCACTTTCCACACCTTAACCCTGTGTCATTATTCTTAACACACTCAACATGGCAATGCTTTTAATGCATAAAGCATATCGTGAAATTCCTTCGCTCAAACCCTCCAAAAGCATCCCTTTCCACTGCATGACCCAGCACCTTCACATTCTTCTATCCCTTTCAAATCCTTTCCTTTTATGACCTTTTGCTCACTCTACTCCAGTTGCATTATCTTTTCTTTATTTTTTTAAATTTTCTTTACAGTTCCTTAGCCATGCAATCACCTGCTGTTCATTTTTTTTTCTGGCAGTGATCCAATACCTTATTCCCACATCTATGTCAGGTGTTTGCTCAAATGCCCCTTTGTCAGTAAAGCCTTTGCTGACAAATCTATTAAAATTATGACATGTCTAATTCTCTCTCCCTCTTTTCTGCTTTTCTTTTCCTTCATAGCAATTATCACCATCTAATATGTTTTTTACTTGTTTACTTTATTGTCTCTATCAACTAGAATGTCAAACCCAGAGGAGCAAGAGGGCCCATTTCTTTATTTTTTCCTTTCTTTTTCTTTTCCCTTCTTCTCCCCTCCTCTTCCTCTTGCTTCTCCTTATTCTTCTTCATTACTATTATTATTTTTTAAAAAAAATCTTTTTACACTGCTGTAAAACAGTAGTATCTAAAACAGAAAACAGTGCATGGCACACAGTAGGCTCTCAGGAAACTTTGTCAAACATATAAGTAGAATACTTGTGCATGAAAAAACAGATGGAACCAAATTGACTATTCACATGGGAATTTTATATATGTGGTGAATGTGGCATTTCACATTAGTGAAGGGAAGAAATTTTTGCTGTAACTGGGTAGCTATCTGGAAAATATAAAGTTGGATTTCTTACAAGGTTGCACTTACTCCAAAATAGATTACAGATATATATATATATATATATATATATATATATATATATATATATAATTTAAAATATAAAAGCACTAGAATAAATAATTGGAACATGGGTATTTCTGAGCATGGTGTAAAATCCAGAAGCTATAAAATAAGGGATTGATGAATTCAGTTTATCAGTTAGAATTTATGAAATTCAATTTCATGACATTTAAAAAAATCGTGTATGGCAAATGTACATAAGAAGTCAAAACAGGCAACATAAGAACAAAAAAGTATTTCAAATACATAAGACATCCAAATTGTTAATTTTCTTGTTACATGATATAACTAGATCTTTCAAATCAATAAAAAAGGCAAAAAATCCCCGAACAATAAAATGCACAGAGAATGTGACCAGAGAGGAAAAGAAAGAGAAATGGCTCTTAAATGTATGTAAAAAAATCATGAACTCACTGCTAATACTGAAGAAAAGCAAATTATAACTGCAATGAGATACAATTTTTAAAAATGTAGTATTGGCCAAAGTAATTTGCTTCTAAACATCTGGTGTTTGACACATAAGGTAAAGTTACAATTCTAGGAGAAAGGATAAACACCAGATTAAAGAGAAAATCAAACATAATCTGTAAAAGCAAATAAAATTCCATCATGAATTTGTTAAGCACTTTCTGTTAATACTTTATTTTCCCAGGAAATACTAATGTCTTTTAAAATGTTTTGAAGAAATGATGGTATTCATTCCATTCCCCTGATTGGATTGGCTGCTTAGTCAATGGAGAGTTGTCCTTGGATTTCTGATATTTTGTAGAAGGGTCATTGAGAAGATTTTGTCATATTCCTTACTAGGGAACACATTTACTGAGAGGAAAACCTTGTTTACTTTGTTCTTGATAGATATAAGGATTATCAGGATTATAGCATTTTAAAAGTAATATTCAGTGCTAAGGGCCCACCAATGGAGGGCAGCTTCTTCATGGGCAATGCAAACTCTAGAGCATTTGCACGAAATGAAAGGCAATAAATGAATGCGATACTTCCTCTTGGGGGTCTGGAGGAAGGTAGAAGGATCTTTAGAGCAACAGGACAGGATGTTTAGATGTTTGGCACAATGCTTTTAATTCTTTAACATCTTCCCCCTAATCCCTCTTCTCCCCTGCCTGCTTCTGATTCATCCAGGGCTTCCCACAGAGGCCTTTTACACCTCCCAGTCTGGCCACATTTTCCCCAGGCACTAGAATTGAAAGGACTTTCTGTGAGACAGGACTGGGTTTGCTGGAAGGCCAGTAGGAGGATATGTGAAGACAACAGGCTGTGGGGGCAGTGAAGCTGTCTCTGAAATCTTGCCTTCAGGCCCAGAACATAAACCTAAACTACTGGTAGGAAGCTATAAATCCTTCATTTCAGTGAAAGGGTTGGAATACACTTTTTACAGCTCACAAGGAGGTTAACAGAAAAACATTTATCTTGTCTAACCCTGTAAAGTTGGTCCAGAAACAGACTGGTAGAAGGGGACAGAAATGATGGGAAAGCACTAACTATGAAATCTCTGTTCTTACAGGCGGTCCTCTGCAGGAGGGAGCTATGCATTCACACAAAAATGCTTTCATGGTCTGGCTCCATTTCTTTGGCTTGGATGGGAGGCTGGATTCAAGAGCTTTCTTCAGGGAGATCTGCTCGTGATTTCAGTTACTCTGGGCCTCATTTCACTACGGTTACATTTTTTTGTCTCTGATAATGATGATCCATAAACAATCTCGGCCTCTCTGTTGCAACCCAGATGTGAGTTATACACTGTGATGCAAAGAGAATTTAAAAAAAATTGGCCCAGTACGTTCTTTGCGACATTTAGAATTCCTTTGAGAGGAATTTTCCAACTTAAAGGTCTTTTTTTTCCTCTCATAAGTATTTTATAAGTCTTGCAGAATGATTAATCATTTTTCTAAATAAAACATTTACTACTCAATGTCTAAATAAGGTATTTGAAATGCAAAAAGGTTTTCCTTTGGCTCTTCCTGAAATAAAACATTTCTACAACTTTTTTAGCTGAAAGGATACTGACATTATTGGGTTTAAATGTGTCAAAAAATGTGAGAAGATGAGGATGGAACTTATTATATTTACCTGGTGATCTGGCTATATTACTGCTCTTCATTTGTATTTTGTTATTGAGCCTAGGAGGCCTTAGCTCTATTCCAATGCATTCCATTATGTTTTCGTTGCTAGCATAATTACAGACATCCATGGGATATCAAGTTTATATAGAAATGAATCATTCTATTTCTGAAGGCTTAATGAGCTTTTCAAAAGAAAGACAGAGAGAGAAAATAAAAGATTGTGTCTATGAAGAAAGACACCCTCCCTTGCTCCCTAGCCTCTCCCCTTCAATTTCCCAGGGTAGGTATTTCCTTACCTGCTACAATATTACCTTCTTTCTTTCTTTCTCATTTCCAAGTTCAGTAAATAACAAACTTCCAAACTTCTTTCCTAATGTCTAATTCTTTCTCTTTGTGAAAGAACTGTGAACACTGCAAGGTACTGTAGTAATACTAAGTAAACTTTGTCATAAGAATACAAAGGAAAAAATAATAAATATAAAATAATAGAAATTAAAATGAGAATAAGGCATAGATATTATAAAATTTAAGCATGTAATGATAATCAAGGGAGAGGTAAAATATAAGGTAAATCTTGCTCAAAAATTAGAAAATTATGATTCCAGTGATCCCTGATTCAAATATTAATATAATTTTGATATGCAGGCAAAACCCCAGGATGACTAGAAAATAAAACAGGCGTGTGGACTTTTTAATTGTTGTCTTCTACATGTGACTTGGGAAATCAAAAGTTTGGATAACTTAGCACAGTAGTTTTCAACTGGGTTGTTTTGCCCCCTTCCAGGGGCATATTTGGCAATGTCTGGAGACATTTTTGTTTGTCACAAATCGGGGGAAGGATGCTACTTATATCTAATGAGTAAAGGCTGGGATAGCGATGAATACCCTCTAGCACATAGAACAGCCCCCATCCCCTCACAACAAGAATAATCTGGCCCAAAATGTCAATAATGATGATGTTGAGAAAACTTGGCTTAATCCAATTCATCATCATTTAAAAATGAATACCTCAAGTCAGTAAACAAACATAAAAAAATAAGCCTCATATTATCTTTAGCCATTCCTTCTTTTTGGTCTGGTTTGTGATCTAGCACTATTGAACTACGCAGAGTCACACTACATGGAACTTTACATTTCTCTACCTTAGTATGTTTTTCTTCTTTTTCCTTATCCACATTTAAGGATCTTCCAGATTTTTCTTACACCTCTCCTATATGAGGCTTTCTATGACATTGTCTCTTCAAAAGTTTGTCTCCCAGGAAAGACAAACTATGTTTTAAACAGCCAATGTCTGTGCCTTTATTATTTATGCACATTCTGTTGTTTGTTCACATGCAACCACCTTCCCCAGATTGTGAGCCCTTGAGGGCAGAACCTGAGTTTTATTCATCTTTGAAACTTCATAGTCTGGTAGAGAGTCTGTCCCTTAACAGCCTCTGATAAATGTGGTTGAATGAATACCTTCTTGAATGAAAATCTCAGGGAAAGAACATCCCTGGATTAACCTCTCTCTTATCTATGCTTTGCTTATCTTTTGAATGTTTTGTGACATGTGAACTTTGCTCAAGAGCTCATGATAGAACTTTCTATTGCGAGGCTCTTTTCTGAGCTGCATTATTAGCGTACGACACATAGTTACTATCACTCTTTCCTGGATCTCTCCCAGGCTTCTTAAACTTACCTCATCAAAACCAAATTTATTTCTCTTCCTAACTTGCTTCTTTGCCCAAGTACCCCGTATCAAGACAGATACAACAAAATAAGAATCATCATACACCGTTCTCTTTCTCTCAAAAGATTAAGCTCTAACTCACTTCCAAATTCCTCCTTCTCATTTTCATAATCACTGCTTTAGTTCAGAACACTAGCTCATCATTCTATTGCTTCCAAAGATTTTTTTTTTAAATGCAAATCTCTACTGTCCTCTGGTTAAATCATCCGATGGTTCAATAGTTTCTCGTTGCCTGCAGATAAATCCTTTACTCTATAGACTGACAATATAGAACCCTTTATCATATTATTCCATGATATTATCTTCCCAGCTTCATTTCATCTCATGCCAATATATATGTGCTTCCAGCAGACCAAACAATTTGTGGTTCCTTAAAGTACTATGCTTTGTTTAGTGCCTTTATCTCCCTTGTTTCCCTTGCCTAAAATCACCTCACCCATACCTCCTCCCACTCCCTTTTTTCATCCACCCATTGTCATCCACCAAGCATATCTCTCCTGAAAATATTACTTTTATCTTCAGGCTGGATTGGTGTTCCCAGCTCATTCTGGTTGTATTTCTAGCACAACTCTTTCCTCTTAGTGTTGCCAGTGTCTGTCTCCCCTATTAGACTGTAAGTTCTTCAAGGAGGGAGAATGCATGGCATCTCTGCCTTCCTGTTGCTTATCACAGTGTCTGCTACAGAAAAGTCAGGAGACACAAAGACTTTCACGTGGGAGGTAACCAGTAAACCCATATCCTGCTAAGCGGAATCTCAGATGAAGATCCCTTTGGAAATATTTCTGGTGGTGTTGTGGTTATAACATGTTTAGGTATCTTTCATATATGAATGTCATTTAGAGGAACAAAAACTAAAATTACCTCCCCAAAATGTGAGGTTTCAATCTCTTGGCTTGTCTGCCCTATTGGATTCTGCTAGTTTTCATTCCTATGCTCTCTTTTAGACCTTATTTGACTATTCAAGCTCACAAAGATACCGTTCAATTACTTTGCTGAATGGAATTTAGTTTGGCCTTTAGAAAACTATCCCAACTCTTTCCAGCCACTAGGTTATCATTTACTCAGAGCATTGCGGTAGGCAGTGGTTGGAGAATGAATGTGGAGGTGATGGTGGTCTATGATGATATTGCAGGAAGTACTTAAATGACAGGAACGGCGTCCAAGAGTACACCATGAGGGAAAGGATAACCCAGTGTTAGGTGAGGTCCAACAGTGAGATAATTCAAGTAGAGTTTCCAGTTTTCAGCTACTACAAGAATTTTGAAGATTTAAAAATAGATGTAATATGTTCCCTGTTGCATTCCCAGACACGGAAGGGCTCCTCTGTCACATTCTCAGACTCTGTGGGTCCAACAAGACATATAAAATAGAGAAGAGGTGTTTAAGTCTAAGTCTGGACAAAACTGAAGCGTGAATTAAAGTTCCACATTCCAAAAGGAAAAAGAAAAACCTCAAAACAAAATCATATCACTCTACATCCTTGCAGACATAGCTGAGGTTAATACTGAAAGTATTACATCAGTTTTATTTTTTATTTTTTCTCTTTCTGAGAAAGTAGTGGGGGAAAGGAGGAAATAAATTTACAGTGGTGAGTATACAACATAGTTTTATATTTTATAGAAAAACATAGAGTTTAGAAGTCTTTCTGATTATTATAAATTTTGAATGCAGGTACGTTTTATCAGAAAGAAAGTCAAGTAGTGTTCACCACCCAAAAAGCATTCATCAGTGGTGTTAAGAGTGATCGTTAGAAATTTCCTCAATTAGTTTTGAAACAAAGAAAAAGTAAATATTGTTATTTGGTTTGTTATTCAGACTCTCTTTTTCAGATTCAAACTGTACAACCCTTTATAGACTCATTTTGGACAAAAATAAATAAATAGATAGATAAATAAATGAATAATTAAATAAATAAAATAAAGATCTTTTATGTGTTACTTTGTTATTACAGTTTAAACAATTAACATTGAATATTTTATTCAGCTGTTTCTTTCTTAATTTAACTTTATTACTAAACAGGGTGAGCAGTATCACCTGAGAAATCACTTATTTATCAGGAAAATTATACATATTACTAATATTTGATCAAAAAGATGTTAGAAATATTACATTTAAAAAAACTGCAAAAAGAATTTATTTTCTGGGTTTACTAAAATGAGTGGAAGTCAAGCACAAAGCCTGTACTATCTTTTATAGTGAAAGGGTTCATTTGGCTTATTTTAAATGGATTTATTGAGAAAAATAAAACGGAAAATTTTTACAACACTGATACTAACGTGCTTAGGCAAATCAGCCAACTGCCCTGTTCTTTGGGTGCCTCATGTATAAGGTGAGGTTGGATTAAGTCTGTAAAATTTCTCTAAGCTTTAAAATTTAATGATTCTGTGATTTTATTCATTATCTAAAGAAAAGTTAATTTAAAAATATACAATGCTATAAAATGGGTACTATGACACAATTCTTTGGAAAAATGAAAATTATTAAAGATTAAGTAATATTTAGTTCATTCTTATCTTGGTTTTGTTGTCAAGAGTATTTCTTAACTAAACAAGCAACAGTTTTACACAGTGAACTGTTAATATTTAAAGAGGTTAACAAATACACATTTTGATCAGATGCTGAAAGTTTGGGTGTTGAAATCAATGTCCAGTTGAAGTTGGGGCTGAATGTCAGCATCATAGAAAGAGTTTGCAGGGCCGTAGAGGAAATTTGAAATTTTATTGAAAAATTTAATTGTTACCAAATTTGTTATGTTAAGATATTAAGTAGTTAAACGTTTTTAAGGAGTTATAATGCAGAAGCAATGATCCCTCAGCACTGCCAATAACAAATTGCCCTTGAGATTCCTCTAAACCGCATTTGTGTTGACCTCATGTTGGTGGAAGAATCTTACTTGTATCTAACGTCACCATTGGATTTTTCTTCATATGCTTTATTATTTCTGGATAGAAGATACTTTTCATAGCTGTTGTCAACATGATTTTGGAGATCCATCCCCACCCCAAATCTTGGAAATTTTGAGATATTAAATCCTGAGTTGTGAAATTTATATTCTGCTCTCAGTTTATCCCAACAAGATATAAAAATCACAAACTGGTACTACTCCTTGAAAAATTTATGACCTAAAAAAATAATTAAAAAATAAATACAGGTTTTAAAGATATGTATCCATGAGAAGTCACCAAGATATTAATCTTTTTCTAAACATTATCACTTTTGTTTTATAATTACTTATTTGCAAATTCAAAATCTCCAAAGTTCTGAAAATGTTTTTTGATTTTTTTGTTAATATGTGGCGAACTCATCTGGTGGCAAAATATGGTCTGAACTGACTTACATCTCTTTGAAATGTTTATTTACTTTACTTAGAATGAGTATTGCACTGAGAAAATATTAATGTTTGTGATTACAGTTGCTTCCCAGGTCTACTGGGGAGTTTACATAAGAAGCATTATATGTAACGTATTACATTTCTAATAGCTGAAAAATTCTGAATTCTGAAACACATCTACCCCAAAGATTTCAGATAAGGTAGGTTTTCCAGTTCTTGGAGATGTGCTGTGGAAAATTGTGTTTTTCAAAGATGTCCTCAACAAAATTTCCTACTCTATACATTCTTCTAGAACCTTGCCATCCTCTCATTAAGAGGTGGAACCTAATTACTTTCCCTTGAATTTTGGCATATTAGCAACTTGTTTATAACCAATAGAATGTGGTATGGTGATGCCTCATGATTTCTGAGACTAGATCAAAACACACCACAAAATCCCCTTGTTCTTGTGGGACATTCTTGGAATCATTTTGTAAGGAAGCCCAAAAAGCCTACTAAAAGGCCCACATGGGGACCCTGGTTCCACAGTCAAGTTTAGTTCTCAGCCAATAGCTTGTACCAATGTGTCAGCCTTGTGAGCAAGCCATCTCAAAAGTGAACTCTCCAGTCCCCAGTTGAGTGACTAGCTGATACTGTGCTTAACCCTGCTCAAATATCAGACTACGTAATTTGAAATAATTGATGATCAAATAAATATTTTTTCTTGTTTTAAGCCGCTTAGGGTAGTTCGTTATGTAGCAATAGCACTAGAACTCTAAACTGCCTTATAAGCAGTTCAACTGTCCTGGAGAGATTACTCAGTGGGGAAGCCCAAACTGCTCCACATGGAGAGACCTACTGGATACCTAGCTAGTCACCTGCTCCAGCTCTAGCCAACATTTGACTGCAGCCACATGAGAAACTCTGAGTCAGAATTTTCTATACAAGCTCTTCCTGAGTTCCTGATGTGCCCAAACTGTGAGAGAAAATAAAATAATTATTGTATTGAGACACTAAATCCAGGGTTATTTGTTACATAGAGATAGATAACCAGAACATCTGCACATCATTTTCAGAAATCAAAAAGGAGATATGCAAACTTTAAGAAATGGAAGAAGAAACAGTTTGAAAACCATTTGCAGAGAAGACCAGCTAGCTCGGAGTGTCCCTGCAGTCATGGGTTTTGAGGTCCTCACTCTTATCACCCTCAAAGATGGTGGACCGGCACAGAGTGTGCAGTATGTGTATATATATGGGAACACAGGGAGGAGAGTGATTAATTCTGCTCTGTGGCATTTGTGAACACTTTGCAGAACAAATATTTAAACTGAACCTTGATGAGTGGTGGGGAGCTTTTTGCCACTTCCAAAGTGTGTGTTTGAATGTGTTGTGGCTATGTGACCAGAGAGCAAGGGAGAGATACAACTGTGAGAATAGCTAGTTAGAGTTCCAGTGGCTTAGTTCTTGGTTTCTGTGCTTCGTGATGCCCAAATATACTTTCTTTTAAAAAATTTTCCTGGAGATAATCCAATTTAAAATAGTTGAGTTTTTAAATTTTTTTTTATTTTTTGGATCTTATCATGAAAAGAGCATCGACTAAGTCAACTCATTGGCTTAGTGATCACCCTATTCTAGATACTATGATATTCATATTGCATATGTGAACCTATTTAATTCTTACATCTGCTTTTTGAAATGGATATCATTATCACCATTTTGAAAATAAGAAAGTTGAGACCAAATAACCTGTTATAGTCAAACAGCAGTAAAGTGAATAGCCTGGATTTAAAATCTGGACTTTTGCCCTTCACTGTATAATAGCTGTAGTGTTTGATTGTATTATCTTTACAGCCTTCCTGATACATATATATACACACACACACATACATACATATTTGCGGCATACATAGTTTTTATACATGGATATGTTTTTATCCCTACAAATTCAGAGTAAGGCAAAATTTGTATTTTTTTTCCTTTTCTTTTGGAGCTGGCATTGTGTTTTGTCTAGGGTACATGCTTTATTAATATTTAATTAATTCAACTGATAAAAAATAATGAACAAAACTATTGGCAGATGAAAGTTTTCCATGATGATTAAGACTTGGATGAAAATGAGAGATGGACACATTTCTTCTGTTTCTTTCCTTGGTAGGGAGGAAAGAAGGCTGTGACCTCTGGGTGTGTTGAACTTTGCAGGGTATTGATACTAGGCTGGAGGTCTGGAAGGCCCTGCTGGAAGAGCTTTTTATCTTTGTTTTATAGCTGTTTTCTAAGATAAAGTAGACATTTGAAAACAATTCTTGAATTCTTTGTAGATGACTGGGTTTAATACTATTTTCTTTAAAAACCTCTTGCCTTTGTATGGCAAGATTTCCCTTAAATACTATAAAAAGTTTTGTTTCTGCCCTGGTATTATTTG